>OY735145.1:624777-851907 GCA_963457615.1 Nicrophorus investigator | reverse complement strand
GGGAGGCTCATTAACGCTCGCACGGAGACGGAGACTATAGTACTACGACGATTAGTATGCGCGCTCGGTGCTGTATTATGCCGTCCGCTGATGTCTGATTACACACTATCATATTTTTCTTCTCTATCTATTAACCGGAGGTCCTGGTCGGCCCGTTCTCTTCTATCGGATATAAATAACTTGCGTCTTTATCATATCCGGTAAAATCGTGTCCGCTCATGGATTTTCCGCCGTCTTTTAATAGCCAAGTTATTGTTTCATTGTAATTAATAAGCATGTGCGCGCGCGAGAGGAAACGGACGGACGACGGCCCGATGGTGTAGTAGCGTTGGAAGGAGGAGAGGAAGGGAGAAGAGAAGAGGCGGTGGAGCGGCGTCGCGACGCCCTCATACCGCTGCAACCTCGCACCTACCATCACCACCTTCATCATCATCATCAGAAGCATATGCTGCTGCTGCAAGGAGCAGAGGCACACGCAACCTACGCACGCTTCCATGACATCCATCCATCCATCCTGTATGCATGCATACTCATATATACATATATACACACACTACATACTAGCAACAGCAGCAGCAGCAGCGCACTAAACGAAAGGCGTCAGGCAGTCTGCTTTGGAAAGAAACAAGGTCGCGTCCGGCCGCCACCTTCTTCCTTCTCTCGCTCTCCTCCTTCTCCTCCTCCACCTCTTCATCATAATCATCATTCACATCATCATCTCTAACAGCAACATCTGATGTTACATCCCGATCAGCAAATAATCAGGTGGCCGCTCTGTGCAATTCCATACGGGTGTTGCGTTTCAGGTGCACCGTTCTCGAACGCAATCCCATCTCTCATCTCATCCATACTCTACTAAACGCGTATTCCTCATTTCGGAGGTCCAATTTGCGGTTTTCGCGCTAATCGTCGCGCTTCGCGGAAGTCGCTCTTCATTCCCGTGGGATACACACACACACACACCGCTACACTTCTGCGCACTTCCAAAACTCGATTCCACTGAATTATTTACAATCTTATAGAAAAATTCCACCGAAAAATATAATTAGCTATATAATTGACATTGACATTTTTTGGTTCATTGAGATTCTTAATGTTACATAATATAATTAGAACTAATTTTTGTTTTGTTCGTTTCAGGCCATGAAAACGTTCAATTTGGACACGGACAGTTTGCATACTCAGTGGCAGGCCAACCATTACGATTGGCTTCCACTCATGATGGATTTGGAGCAAGTTCCTGAACTTAATGTAAGTTGATAAACTAATTATATCTAATGGACATATTTTTTTTATATAATTTTACATTTTTCTATATAATTTTCACTTACTAATTACTACTTAATACAGGTAATTGTGTTGATGTGTGGAACAGAAAGAAAAAACAAGATAAATCTGTAGTAAAATCGTCAACGTCTAAACTTTCTCTTATGCTTTACGGTCCGAAATAAATCACTTTCGTCCGTAGGTTTATTCATGAAACGGTTCATTCCAGATCACAATGAACAGTTTCCTTCTTATCTTTACAACTTTAATTTGTTTGTGTTTGTTTGGTGTACGATTCGCTAGTAGCGCAATAAATCACTCGTTACGTGTTAAAATAAAAATATAATATTGATTGTAAGTTAGAGAAGTTTAGTTAAAATGGTCATTATAAAATGACCAATATTTGTATGTTGAATCATCTACAAATTGATAAAGTAGAGAAATTTAAAAGTGAAAATGCATTGTAGAAAGTATTTCAAAGATGACTAAGGTACTAATGGTTGTATTTTTTTCTTGTGCAGAACGGTTTGATCGACATCTACGAGCATCTGCAGAAGTTCGCCGTCGGTTTGGAGCAGATCGTGTGGGATCAGGAGGACAACCGCGGCGCCTTCCTCAAGAACTTCACCGACACCGAATACAATCTGCGATCGCTGCTCTGCGAAATCCAGATGGCCATCATCGAGCTGGGTCTGACGCAGAAACCGGACATCGACAGAAATCTGATGGGTTCCGATTTCCGCAGCATCACCGACGCCACCGAGCGCAACCTGCGCGATTGGCTCATCTACAGGGACTACATGTCCGCACTCGAATACACCGTGCAGGCGTTCGGAAACCTCTACGCGACCTTCTGATCTGAGCTGCAGATCTGCGTTAACATCCTCGCATTATCGTCGTATCCAAGAGAAGAGGAATATAGAAATTTGGATGATGATGATGAAGAAGAGATTAAGATGATGATAATGATGATGAGATTCTCATCAAACGACGACCGGATCAATGATTTGGGAAATCGACGAAGGCGTCGTACGCAAGCAACAAAACCCCTCTTGTATAACTTGTTTTTTTTTATTTCTCCGTCTTCTAATTAATTAACTTAGATGTAATTATTTATTATTCCTCGATAGGACTTTTATTATTTTTTAAAATAATATACAACTCTTTTTATTATTATTATACATTATATTATTTATATGATTACTCTGTAAGATTCTCCCCCTCTGTGTATATATATATATTATAAATATAAATCGTGTTAGACAGCTAGGTGGTAAAGCTACTACTACTTAATTTAAATTAATAAAAAAATATAAAATAAAAATAAATAACTAGAACAGTGCTTATGGATGAGATGAATGCAAAAGAAAAACAAACAAACAAACAAAAAAATAATTGAAAGAGGAAATATTAGTTTGCCTAAGCTGGTTGATCGTAATTATTTTTCTTAATTTATTGATTTATTTGTGTCTTATTATTATTATTTAATTAATTAATTAATTACTCCTTAATCTAATTTGTGTCTGTTTTGTTTCAGTACTGTGATATTAGCACAATATACATATATTAAAAAAAAAACAAACAAAAACAACAAACAAACAAGCGAAATCGAATCAACGCACTTCGATTGTTTTATTCTAGTACCCGAAAAAAAAAACAAAATTAAATGAAACAATGTAAATAGTTGAAGAAAAGAAAACAAAAAAAAAAGATAAAAGAAAACAAAACACCACGCACTTCTCTCCTCCGTAAGTTTTCACGGAGAACAAAGAGCGAAGAAAGAATTCGTTCATATATATATACACAAGTTTCGTTTTGTCGGTTGGAGTGAGAGATTGCTCGGATTTGCATGCGGCGCGATGTTGTGGGTTCTTTCTTCTTTCATTATTATTTTAGCCCACTGCGATTGTCGCAGAGTCGTAGAAAGTAAAACCAGTTCTGCGCTTTTGGAACGCTGCTGCGCCTCCTCCACCGCCTCACGCCAGATGACCGAAGAGTTTTTGAAGCGCGAAAGTTGACATTTTTTTCAAAGCTTATCTTCTAATGCATCCCTTTCCCTTAACCGAAATTGTTTCCCTTTAGTCTCTTAATCATCAAAATCATCATCAAAAAATGAAATAAATAAACGCGCTCGCATAAATGTCGAACCGCGCGCACTTTGGATCCTCGTCCTTCCTGCGGAGCGACTTAACTCTTTGGCCTTCGACTCTTCGTAATTGTCAAAACGAGTGTGAATGCATCATATGCTCCGTCTCTTTTTTTTTGTTCTTTATTTGTTTTCATTTGTTCTTTAATTATCCGGAGGCGCAGAGCGGAGCGCCTTTTCTTCTCGATTCAATTACGGAGAGCCGTTTCTTCATTAGCACCGCATCCTAATTATCTCATCCCAAATCCCTTCTACTGCATCTCCTCTCTGCCTCTACCTCTCGCTCCGCATCACGCGTAAAGCGAATTAGTTCGAATCGTAATTGGATCTACTTTTAACGCTAATAGTTTACCAATAGCTCTTCCTTCCCAATTAACACCGACTTCGTCAATCCAGTTTAACTATCTTACCGAGCGGTAAGTTTCAAACAATTCGAACACACAACAAAATATTACAACTAAATCAACATTTCTCAATTTCTCAATAAATTAAAGTTTAGTTATGTTTTTGTAAAATTAAAAAAAAAATGTATTTGTACCTAAATCCTTGATTAATCAGACTAAATGTAAAACTATAGACGATAAAACTTGTATTTAGTTACATTTATAATATTCGTGGTCTTTCTATAATTATCTTCCAAAGTTGAAGCTTCCAAAATATCTTCAATTTAAATTTATTAGATAATAATTTTATTATTGCTAATTTCAAGTATAAAGATAACCACAATGATGACATAGCTAATTGAATAATTAAAGTAAATTTCTAAATGGAAATTATTTGAAAGTTAAAAAATTTTAACTAATCTAAGAAAATCAAATCAATTTCGAATAGGTATTTCCCGTCACCTCCGAAACGCTATGTGACACTTGTCACATTATTATGGTAATTGCGTGAGGAGGTTACTCATATGAGCATTTTTGTGTAATGATGAAAAAGTTTTAACGAAAATAAATAGAAAACACGCATGAATCTGTAATGAATCAGTAACAAATAAATAAATAAAAGAAATTGAAATCGCGCTGAAATTAGGTTGCATTACTCACTGACTACAATTGAAGAAGACACATTTTCGAGTCTGTTTAGCGGTTTTTACTTTTCCTAGAATCAAATTCAGTTTATCGTGTAATTTCACTCAACTTAAATATTAAATAAAAAGTCTTTTAATTATTGAATTAATAATAACAAAAGTTTCATTGAAATTTCCCTTGCAATTATACGACATGTGTCTACCAGTTTTTTTTTTTATTTTCCCAAAGTTATTAAGTTTACTTAGAGTGCAATTTATTGAGAAACTGGTCTGGAAATCTTTCATAAATGTCACTGTTTAAAATTGATTTAATAAGTATTTTACAGTTTTTAACATTCTAATGATGTCTAATCTCTTACAAGATTGTTTCATAATTATTATTTAAAACTGCAATAATTTAAGCTATAAATAATCACGATTCATTCAATAAAATAAATTTAACGTGAAACGACGTGTTTTTCTGACAGAAACAACAATAAAAATGCGTTTGTGAATGGCGTGTACTACCTACTCACTACCTGCACACTGAGAATAAAGTTTTACTATCGATTTAACGCAATCCTCTATTTCCTTTTCTTTGCGAAATCAACCAGAACAATGGTTATAACATTTTAGAAGCGAACTGAATAATCATTTTCCAACTGCAGTAATAAAGAAAATTGCAATAATAAGGAAGAAATTTACTATCGGAATCGTTTTAAATACAATTCAATGCTTTTGCTTGGAGTTATCTTAATGTTGCGCATATTGAAAAAAAAAAGTTAATACTTTGCTAGATTAGAGGTAATGTTCAGATTACGAAAAGGGCCCTCATCTCTTCATATTTCGAGGATTATCGCCATTAAACACAAAACAAATTAACAAAAAAATAAATAATGATTTTTTAATTTCAATTGAAAACTTGTAAAAATAATTGTGTATTTTGTTAATTTCGGTAGCTTAAAAATACATCTTAAGTGGTGAAAGGGTTTTAGTATCTTCGGGAAGAATTCTTCGAAAACCATCGTTTAAAAGTTAACACCAAGATCAGGGTACTTAAATATTATTATAACCGAAAGTTAAAGATACCTCGAGGATTAAGAGATGAAAAGATTTATGAAGCTTAAGTACTGTTTGTTTTTTTTTTAATATTGCAGTTGTCATGGCAAAATTTTGTTATTTATACTTTCTTTTTTCTAATTACTGTTTAAGTTGTCATGGAAATTAATTGAAAGCAAGCTTTATTTTCTTGGTTGTCATGACATTATTATAACATTTTTTTTCTTCTCTTTCAATAACTTTCGATGTTGGTAATAAATGTATGAGTTATACTTGTAGTGACGTAACAGTGCAGAAAAGAGACGACGTGCGTTTCGGCGCCGATTTTCGATCCAATTGCAGACCACTATATTAGCATGTGGAACGTGTTCAAAAGCGACGATCGTAAATTGTGCGTTTAGTCACGTGCCTTTCTTGATGATTCCTTCCTTCCTCGGTGAAGTTGATGATGATGATGATGACGATCGTCTTTTCGTTACTTTCACGAAGAAAGCGCGGAAATCACCGATATTTCTTAATCATCATCGACGAATTTTTCGGGCTCGAACTTCTCTTTTAGACACGTGCTGACTCCGCTTATTCACTCATTGTAGTCGAGGTGATTAGGTAACGACTACAACTTCGTCTTCCTCCTTCAGACTTTTTACGTGCCGCAATTGGCGTGCGCTTGAGGAACATCAAGAGCACACGTAAAATATTCACGGAATTTACGCTACATTTCTTTATGGTTCCCCATTCGATTGTGCACACGCCGTTTTTTCCCGAAGTGATAGTTTTTTTTTCGGTCGCTTAACATGCAGATCAGACCTGCATTAATGAAGAATACATAAACGCAATTGGCACACTTCTAAGCATAGTAAACTTTTTATATCGCTTTCGGGATTTTACCGTCGTCCACCGATTCCACTAAATTTCTCACGAATCAACGTCATTATTTTTTCTTCATTTCATTTCCAGAAAACCATCAACCATATTTTTGATCCATATTAAGGCAACATTATATTATAAAATGCGGTTTTCTTCAAATAATAAAATTTCATATTCTTTTGCAAAGAAAATAAACTTTTTAATAATTCCACTTTTGGAATATATATATTTTAAACAAACTTTTATGTAAAACTAAATTACCATTAAACTTGGGTTTAACCCTAATGTAAAGAACAAATAACATTCATAGAATTATTCCCAACATCGAAAGTTATTGAAAGAGAAATAATAATGTCATGACAACTAAGAAAAAAATGGAAAAAAAGATGAGGTTATATAATTCCATAATTATGACATACAATTGTTTTTAATGAATTTCCATGACAACACGGAATTTAAAACTTTGCGTTTCAGTTTCCGAAGACGAGTAACAAACAGATTAAGACAATTGCTATCGACTAAATCCAGTTTGCTTTTGTTTCGATCCGAAGTGAAGAAGTAGAAAAGAAAAAGCTGTTGAGGATTGTCTCTAATTGGGTTCGTTCGAATCTGAATGTCGCAACGCGGCGCAGGATGTTTGGACAATGGCCAGAGAGCTTCGGGTTTCAAAAAATTAAAGATGATGGTACTCTTTTCTTCTTCATCATCGTCGTCGTCTTTTCCCACTCGAAAAATTTTGGTCAAACAATCACGCCGGTGAGACGGATAATAAACACGATGCTCCAACGTGTAAACAAGATCCTGTGTCGTACGGACTAATGATGAACGCAAATATTGTCTTCCTGCGGTTGTCGAAAAGAATAAAAATGGAATGAAGAGAAAAGACTGGTAACTCCTTCGCGTGTCAACATTGCAGGTCTTTGCGTCACTTCCGACTGTTTATTGTATCGGCCCCTCTGAACTTAACGTCCTCTCATATATGTGTGTGTGTAGTATGCATAACTTCTTTTGTTTTATTTCATTTCTGTTTTTCATTTCAATTTTTGTTTTTGTTTCGTTCGTTTTGTTTGTTAGGTTTGCTGCGATTGTGCTCTCGTTAAATGGGATCAAATGATGGAAGGGCAATTCGCTAAAAGACTAACCGTGTTCGACTAATTCCCAATATCTGCGAGCAGCAAGTTTATCGTGTCTGCTGCACATGTGTGTGTGTATGTATGTATATTCGTGAATACACAGAGACGCGGTCACATGCATACACAACATCACACATACACATGTGGTGGGTCTGACCAATGCCAAGGTGATCTGTCATTGCCCGACGACACGTCATTCTGCGAATGGACCGCTTAGTTCCCACGAATATACCGCTTATTCCATGAAAAATCTCCGAAGCGCCTCCAACTGCTCTCTCTCTCTCACCTCTCCTTCTCTCCTTCTTTCCCAAGTCCATCGTCCGAGTTTATATGTGCGTGTGTGTGTGTGTGTGCATAAAGAAGACAAATGAAAACAAAACAAAGCAACAGCGGTGAGAAGGACGAAGGAGGCTATGGATGAAAAAAAAAAAGAAAATATATATCGAGGAGGTCCTTTTCGCTGCGGACGCCGCACTCCCCCGGCTTTCCGCCGCTAATGCCGAAGGAAAGGAATTAAACAATGAGATGCGGCGCCTTATCTGTCCACCGTAATCTTCCGTCCATCCATCCATCCATCCCCGGGTTTTTCTCTCCGGTTCTTTATTTCGTTTCATCCCGTCCCCGTTTCACCTTCGCTCCTTCAATCTCTCTCTCTCTCTCTCTTTATTATTCTTCCTCGCCTCGCATCATTCATCCTTCTTCTTCATCTTCGGGTTTTGGAATGTGTTCGACATAACAAACACGAAATTCCCCCGAACGGCCAATAAATCCTTCAAAACTGTATTAGAGGTAGAGTTGCCGCCGCCGCCGCTTCTTCTTCTTCTTCTCATCCTCTCTTTGCACTCAACCCTTGAAGATCCGAACCCGATGGTTCTCCGGCCTATAAGTCAATCCATTAACGGTAACAAATCTCGGCGGGGTGTCACCCAGAAGGAGAAGCAGAAGCGAGAGAACCTAATTAAAATGTTCTTGGCCTTTTCTTTATCGTCGGCTAATTTGCTGCAACATACCTCTCCCGCTCGTAACATGCAAATAACCGAAACCTCTCCAAGATTCTTCTCTTCTACACCCTTTCCTTTTATTGCATGTTAACATCAGAAACTACTCCGCAAGAATTAAAACAAACAAACAAACAACAACAAAAACACACTCATTCTCTTTGGATCGAACCCGAACCTGAAGGTTTTGAATGCGATTCTTTACCATCATCATCATCGTCGTCTTCTTCTTCATTGAATATTCGTGCGAGAGCGAGAGTAAAAGAAATAAGGAGGAGATATGTTCCATCCGATTGCGTTATCGAAGGTTGGACATCGCTACTTGGGTGTTTATAAATTCAACATGTTCAGAATTTTTACATCCATTTAAAAGAAGAAAAAAAAATCCCAAAAGTCAAAAAATTTATGTAAATAAATAAATAAATAAATAAGTAAAAACACACGCAAATCAGATTGAAACAAAAGTTAATATTTCAGATCGAAAATTACTTCTATTTCTTCATGTTTTCGTTTAACATTATAAATTAAGTAAATAAAAAGATTTTCAATTAAATCAACGTTTTTCAAAAAATAAGTTATGAAAATCAATTATATTTAAAATTATAATCAATCAAAAATTTCATTAAAAATATGCTTTAATTTAAACTTTTTCATTGCATAATAATTTTTTTTTTGTTACAACATTCAATGCTTTTATGGTTTTTCACCACATACTTAGCTTTTTATTGCTGCTTCTCAGTAGTTAATAATTTAAATAAATTATATAATATTTTTTTATTTTATTTAGAAAAAACGACTTTTATACATTTATGTTAATCTACCAGGTGTATTTATACTACTTATTTTGTTTTCACAATTGTCTTATAGAAACTTTCATAATTTCCAAGAACGAATTCAATAAGCAGAAATATGCATATTTCTAATAAAATGTAAGAAATTTTCAATTAGAGCAACTTCTACTATTTAAATTCGAAGTTACAATTTGTAGAATTATTGGAAATTTAAATTGTCTTTTAATGCTGTTTGATTCTTTCATTGATGTAAAGTACAATTGGATTAAGAATGCAGAGACGTTAATTTTAATGGATAACCAGTTGGAGTTTTTTGGAAGCAGTTTTTCCTGATTGGAACGACAATGTCTTAGTTTTTATTAAGTAATTAATGAGATTAGTTTTTTGGGGTAGGCCAAAAATATACCTGTCAAAAAAAAAATAAGATATTTATAGATATTATTGTGCGACGAGCAATAAAACAATCACACCTTTCTCACAACTATTCTTCTCAAAGAACGAAAATGCAAATCTTTCCCATCACCCCAAAAGATGATTTACGATCATCGAAAATGGGGGATGTTTTTATACGATCATCATCCGTGACCGTAATCGTACAAGTAAGCGTAACGCGCGCTCTCGACACGCATCGCTTCACCCTGTTTTTCCGATCCGGACTTGGAAAAGTCCCCAACAATTCATCTTGCTCAAAAAATAATACAGTTTTATTTTTCCACCTTCATCTAAAAATCTAAATCCTAATCAACATACATTTTTGATAATAAATTGCGACATAGGATAATGACTTTTTTTTTGCTGCTAATACGTTACGTTACGGAAAATTATTTTCAACCGGATTGCACAAATTTTTCGCTCGACTCCATTGACGTCTTTGGGATTAACGTTTTCGATCGACGCCCGAAGGACGAAACACTTCCTTTTCGCAATTTTTTTTTCGGTGCTCTTTTCGCTCGTACAATTATTCTAACAATACCGCAAATGCATAACTTCCATGCTATTTATACAACGAAATCGTCCTTTATTTCATTTGATAGCGATCTCGGTAAATGTAAATTCTTTTAATTCCAACTCGAAAAATTTCCCCAACAAATTGTGGAAGCAATAACAAATTTGATTACACAACACATTCTCTTATCTACACTTGTTTTGCTTCAATTATTAAATTATTAGTTTTTATAATCAATTAAAATTTATTCAATATTGTGAGCTATTTATTACACATTTCTTAGACTTTCAGCTCGAATCTACATATTTACAAACAATAATAAAACATTAATGGTTTTTCTAATAATCATGGAAAATATAAACAATCTAAGTTACAGTTTTCAGTCGATTCGTCTCGACTGAAACTGAAGGCCGTTCCTTTCAGCGTTCGTAAAGTGAAATGCAACTGTAATTTCGTAACCGTGACTTCTATATATATTGAACACAAAAAAATAAGTAAAACGCGTGTCCGGAAAATAGAAAGGGCTGAAGGGAAATTGTTTGAAAGCAGTAAAACTGCACGTGAGCGTAGGACAGGAATATTGGCATAATAAATCGATCGCCGACGACAAAAAAAAAATCAAATAAAGAAAACGCTGAAAGAACAGCGTAATAAACAGTTCTGAAATTTTTGCTGATACGACTGACTGAAGGTGAAACGGACGCTGCAATAAATCAAGAAAAAAAAAATAAAAAGGTGTTTACTTTAGCACGACCTAACAATAATAAAGATTGGATGGCGGAAAATAAAAATGTGCGGGATGAGAGGAGTTTGTTAATATAAATAAAAGTTTGATAAAGACCGGGGCTTTTACCGCACACGATGATTGTAGTCTTAACGATGATGACTGTCTGACGAATTGTTCAACAAATTAAATAAAATAATTCGCGGACTAAACTGTTTTAGTGCTCGAACCGTCGTCGAAGATAACGAACGTTTTCGAATCGTCCCATCCTTGGATTTTATCTTTTGTTTTATTTGGTTGTTTTGTTTTGGATCTGGACGTCCCATGAAGAAATCAAACTCACGTGAGTGGACAAATTTATCCGAAAAAAAAATATAGATTTGTATTTGTAGCTTCATCTTTGTTGCGGTGTGTGTTGTGTATAGATGTTCTGCGGAAAGGTTAGAGACCGAGGTCTTCCGGCCTTCTAGTTAGTTAATTTATCAATGATACATAAGTTTACGTTATGTTTTCTTCGAGAAACGGCTTCTCTGAATCACCCGTTGCATTTTTCCTTTTATCTCCGCGCTAAATAAAATTCTTTGTCTACAATTACAAACTTAATGTAAACATTTCGTTTTGATGTAATTCCTATTTCCATCTTGCAACCATCACTTTCCACTTTAAATCCAAATCAATGATTCAATTGCAAAAAATTTCGTATTACAAAATTTTTCCATTTTTTTGAATATTTTACGTCAAAAAACTTTGGGAAATCATGGAATAATTTGTTTTTGACATTTCGTTTCGGGTTAATGTTGTTTTGACTTATTTTATAATTTGTATGAAAATCGAAATTAAAGAAATGTCATTTTTGACATTGACATTTAATTTGAGGTTATTGTTAGATGTAGGCTAATTGTGTTTGATTTAAGGAATGTTTAGTCGGAAATCACGATTTCTTAGTAAATTATAGTGAATTCCAGAACGGGAATTCGGAAATGACGCAATTTTTGGCATTGATTTTGGGAAATGTTAAGTCGGAAGTCACGAAATGTTGCGGTGATTTTTAGTTTTTGAAGGAATTCGGAAGTGACGGATGATTGTTTTCACTTTTGTTTAAAGGGCGTTTCGCGGTCGCTTGCAAATCGAGCAGGCATTCGGAAGTCACGAATCTCGCGGGGAAACTAAAAATTTACGATTTACTTCTTTAATTTGTATGTTTATCCTTTTGGGTTTTAATTTAGTGGTACAATGGGATGCGAAAATAAGACGAAGAAAAGAAACTTGTTATGATGATGATCATAACGATTACGTTGATGATTATGATGATGAAGTGGCGGCGGCGGCGGTTGCAGACTGATCTTCCGATGGTGATTTATGACTTGGAAGATCGGAGCCGATAAAAGGGAGGATTATTGCCTGAGTGTGTGAAAAGGACTAGATGAAAAGTGATTATCGAAAAAAAGAAAAGGAAACCGGGGCGGTCGAAAAGGCGGTCGGTCGTTTTGGCGCTTTTCGGGGGGGATTAAGGAATGGTGTGTAACCGTTTCCGATAAGCCTGGATGTAAAACAACCGTAGAAAAACTGTACATAAAGCGGTGCGAAAACGAGGAGCGAAAGAAAGGAGCGAACGGCGACAGAACAACAGAACAGAAATAAAAGAATGAAGAGAGAGAGAGAGAAACACGAGAAACAAAACAAAACGAACAATGATGTATACATCATACATCCTAGTTAGTAACTGTCAGGTGGTTGGAAATACCTGGCAATTTGCGTCATTGTTCGCTGCGAGGCGCACATTTTTGCGTTAAACTTCATGCAATTCGCATTCGCACTTTTTCAGGGCGAAAAGATTTTCCCTTTCATTGGGATGAATTTTTTTGTCACCAACAGCTCTTATCTGTCTTGACCATTCGAAGTTTACGCAACGCAAGATCCGCGTTTTTTAAATTTTTTATTCTCTTGCATAATCCAATTAGTTTTTTGTTCGATTCTTCAATTAGTAATGTTGCGCCGCGGACAGGATGAGGAAACCATCCTGAATTCTCCTAAATTGATGGAACTTAATTCGGCGTTATTATTACACTATTAATTCATTTCGTTTCGTTCGATTATTGCGCTCCTCATTAACCGAAACCTTTCTCTCTTCCCGATCGCAGCAATAAAATCGATACGAGAATAATCAGAGTCGATTCGAAGAGAACATGATAGAAAAATGACCGGCGTTTAGAAATTCTTTATTCCTCGAGCACAGATTTGATATTTCCTTAAGTACTTACATCGATTGCTTCACTTCTTCAATTAATTAATTATGTAATTTTTTTTTAAATCAATCAATTTACATTATTTCATTTTATACGAATTTTCTATTATAAACTTTTGTATCTCATCTTATTATGTTTAATTATCATTTATTACATTGCAAAATAAATAATTATGGTGAAAAACCATTATAAGAATTACGAAATATTAAAATACTAATTGAAAATATAATTGCAACAATAATTAAAAAAAAATTATGATTGAATTTGATGTTTTTTTTTTTTAATTTTGTATATATAACTTTTTAATTAAAATGCGTGGTTATTGAGTAATTAAATGAAAAGTAGTATTTTAAAGTTTGTAAATTTGTGTGTTTATTAGTGGAGAACGGTAGAGATATTATTGATAATAATGAATATTATTAGCTAATTACTATTTTCGTGCTGAACGCGAGCGAAAGTAAATCACATGTTGAACAAGTTGCATCCTGTTTTCGGGGTCTTTGTATTGAGTTGAATGGGTTTCGTTGCGGTTTTCTTCCTCTCTTTCGACCGTTTAACATATTTTTGTTAGGACGTTTCTTTTTTTTTTTCAGGATATTCATGTCTATTGACCATGAAGTAAATTGTTGAAGAAAAAAAATCAGTTTACAATGTTTTTGAAAAAATATAAAAGATTTGTTAAATTAATGGAATACTTTATGGTTTTTAATGAAAAATGTGTGCGGTTTTTGTTAAATTGCTAATTGGAGCGTTAGTTTTAAGTGCGCAATTAAAAGTGAGTTACGCGGAGTGTGAGCGTAAGAAGGCTCAAAGTGCGAGGAGAGCAAAGAAGTTAATTAATTGTCGTGCCATGCGATAGACGAAAAATCCTGCGCTAATTGATGCTTCTTTTGACCCTGCCGAGGCTATTGCCGCAGCTTCTTATCAAATGGATCATCTCGCCGTTGTAACGGTGGTGGCGGAGGTGACGATGAATTTGAAGCAAAGGATTTCCGAGAAAGCGGATCATCGCTGAAGGAGGAACAAGGAGTGTCGCTGAATCGAGGAGACTCGAATCGTGGATGAGAAAGGTAACCCGAATATGCAAGTGCGTGCGTATCGTGTGCGTCACGTGAGACGGGGGGCGGTGACGGCGGTGGCGGCTGTTCACGGAGGCGGCGGAAACGGGAGATGTGCGTCAAGCGGCGGCGGCGGCGGCCGAAATTGCAGTCCGTTTGGTTCTGACGAACACGACGACAATCGTGTAGCGGAAACAGATGTGGACCGACGTTGAAATCTCAGATGATGTTTTTTTCTCTTCGACTATTACTAATTCAAAAATGTTCTCGAACCAATGAAAAGTTTACATAATATACTGTACGTAAAAAAAAATACTCAAAATCTTGTAATTATTCCAATAAATAAAAGTATTTTCGTACTGAAAATAAGAGGAATTAATTACATATTGTTATTAAAGTTGATGTAAAAATGTGCAGATTTTGTATGTTTTATTTTCAGTAAAGTTTTCTGTTCGATTGCAGAAATCGAGCGTTTATCTCGACACACATATGTAATAAACCTGATGCCGTTATTATCGAGTAGAAGAGGCTTCGGGTTACATAACGCGCCTATTAATGAAATTCTCCAGCGTCGTCCGTAATTAGGTCAGATCGTAAAGCATCTTTTTATCGTCTTTAATAAAATAATAGCGCAAATTCTGATTGTTATTTATGTGTTTTATAATTTTTCCTTTGATTTCCTAATTCTCCATTTCGGAAACGTTATAAAATTATATTTAAAAAGATTAATTAGTTGCAAAACATTAAGTATTTCTAGTGTTTCATGCAAATTATTTTAAACAAGTTGAAGAAATAAAAATAAATATTGAATGAAACAAAAGAAAATGAAAACAAAATTGCAGCAAAATAAGAATAAAAAAAAAAACAAAAAGATAATCAATGTTGACAACTAAATTGATGAAATTATTATTTAAGTAATGAATGACTTAATGAATGTAATTATGTTTTTGATGATGCCAATAATAAGTAATACTTTGTGATTTATAGTGTGAAGCAAGTGTGAAATGTCAAAGCTATGAAAGCGAATGAATGAAATGTACGAAAACCGAAGCTACATGTAAACAGCGGACCCACGTCAAAGGTACGTGGACTTAATTAATTGGCGTTTCGGAATCCGAACAGAAGAGATGTTGTGTTTTTGGGGGGTGTCAATTAATTGTGACAGGTGAAGGGATTGAATGGAAGATGCGTGCACGGATAATTGGAAAGGCGCTAATAAATAAAATAATAAAAAATAAAAAAGGGTGAGAACCGCAGTTGTTTGCGTGTTGTTTTAGGATGTGCTTTGCGGCGTCTAAAAGGGATGCGTAAATAAATAAATCTTTTTTTTCCGTATGGATTTGATGCGATTGTGTCGGGGTGTAAAGAAAGAAGCATCGTTACGGAATTTGATTTGTTTAGTGGGCTGACAAAAGGCGAGAATTATGTATGGGATAAAAAGGTGACGGAGGAATTGTTGTGTAGGAAGAGAGGGTGGCGTCTCCAACAAAAAGTAATAATAATAATAATAATCGTAATAATAATAATAATAATAGGGGAAAAAAGGAAAGAAAAGAAAACGGCGTGCGAAACAATCGGGGTGAAATATCTAAGTAGGTGCGCATCCATTGTTGGGATAGTGCTTCTTTCTAAACGAGGAGAAGACCTCCTCCTCCTCTTCTGACGTCTCAATTGAGCGCGAGCTCAAGAATATTGTGGATGAAGGATGAGAGGAGGAGGAGGAGGAGGTGGATGTTGTTGGGTCTCGTCCATTCATTGAGTGTCGGCGTCGGTGGCGCTCTCTCATCCATTCATCCCATCAAATCCCTCCACAACAACAACAAAAAAAAAAAAAAGAAATAAAGACGATCTTCAGCAGCGTCAAGGGCTGTGAGAGGGTGCGAGTGAGAGAAAGAAGTTGAAGACCCACCGCGATCACATCTCTCGCCTGGTCCCGCTTCATAGGGGGGCCCCGAAAGAGAAGAGAATATCACCTCACACACGCATTCTCTCACCCCGCCACCGCCGTCGCTGCCGCCGCCATAAGGAATCTCGTATCTGCAGACGGGGTGTTCTTTTCCGTCCTTCATCTTCGTCCTTCGTTCCTTTTGGTTGGGGAAGCAACAGCAGGTAGTCCGTTCGCGCATTATGCGACCGCTGCGGACATAAATCTACTTGTCACAAGTGCGCCTAATCCGTATACCCTGAAAAGAAAGCATGCCCCGCGGACAATGGACGAATTTTCAGCTTTGAGTAAATATTTGCCGATCCGCCTGTAACGGAGATTCGGAACGGTGATTTACTTCTTTTCCTATTTCTTCGCCCGATTGCTGAATCACCGAAAATAACAGCCAGGACAAGGCCGACACGTCGGGAGCGAGAATAGAGAAAGACGGAGCAAATGACAGAACGAAATGAAAGATAAGGATGCACGGAGGGTTGATGTTGTTGAGGAGGCGGCCGATGGGAGGTCCGCACCTCGGCATGTTACTAAACAATTGCTTCACTCCGGAATTTATGAACCGAGAAAGGTGAGAGAAAGCGAAGTGGAGGAGAAACGCGCATGGACACCATCATCATCATCATCCACTTCTTCACGAGCCGGGTGTTCCGAGCGTCATCATTATAACGACGGTCCCATTTATCGGATTAAAATCCAATTAGGAAAACGATCCGCAACATCCCGTCTCCTTTTTTTTTTCTTTCTTTCTTTCCATTTTTCCCTTCCCCGGCAAATCATAAATCATAAACCAATTAAGAACCAAACCGAACTTCACACATACACACACACACACACTTAACACCTAAACGTGCATCCTACATGGAAATCAATCATAAACCAATTACTTTACAAGCGCACTTAACACCTAACTCTACGAGACACTTTATTTAACATCATCTCAATTACGTTACATAAGAAATAAATGTTGTAATGAATTCGATTGCATCGATTGAATTAAATGTAAATCAGCAGGAAGCAAATTATAATTAGCGAAGAAAGTCGAAAGGTGAAATGGAGTTTCAGCACCTGCGAAGAATCGATTATAAAAGAAACTCTCGAATTATCTACGAAAACTTTAAATCGACAAAATCCGGAAAATCAGGGAGTAATTCGTTTCGGAAATGAACAGTTTTCCCATCTAGATTTCGAGTGCGAACAGAAAAGCAAAAATATGAATGAATCACGTAATTGTTTGTTTTCGCCAATTAGATAATAGTTTCGTAGCTTTACGACTTTGCACATATTTGCTTTAGAGTGATGAAGCATCACGATGACGGTACTTCTGGAAGCGTTCGCTTATTATTTATTTATTTACATTTTACATTTTTTAAACTAGATTGGAAATAAAATAATTATTAAGATGATGATAATGATGATGTTAGGCGGCTCCGAATGTGATCTATTATTAGAAGCTACTATTACCATGACAACGAAACGTAAATATTAGCGGTGAACGTCAGACGGACGCTCTAAGTTGTCATCGTGTGCGCGCAAATGTTGTTAAAAATAATATTATCAATAATACAAAGTAGAAATGTGGTGCGCGCGTATGTAACTTGTGAATGTACGTAGCGTTCGAGATGGAATCAAGGTAATAATAATAATGCATTTGTAGATTACGTTACGCAACGCCGCCATAACCTAGGTTAACGTTACCTGCGTTGAGCCGACGATGCAACCACAACACCACAGAGCGCTGTGCAAGTTGCGTAATTGCAACTTTCGCTCGCATTTCAGTTACATTTCAATAATACCAACTGCGATTATCAAAGTTACTAAAATCAAATTTTATCGTTACTCGAGTTATCATTAAATCGAATTGCTGGCTGTTCCACCCTGTATATATCTGCTACCAAAGCACAGTTGTTGCTCTTTCCTCTGCGTTGGATGGATGGATGGATGGATGTGTGTGTGTGTGTGCGTGTGTTAACTTGTTGTCGCGCCTATCGACTAAACGTATCGTTTATATATGCATGCACCGAACCGTGCGGTAATTTATTATTATAAAGGAGTTGCATTCGGAGTCACGTAGCAAACGACTTAACTGAGAGCAATATGTGTTATGAATGTGGTTGAAACAAAACGGAAACGAATCACGGCCAGGGTCCTCGGACCGACCACCGCCGCAGCCGCCCATGAAGACGACTTTGCACGCTCTTCCACACTTCACCTCACCTCCATCGCACATCATCAACACCATCCAACATTCAATCATTGATGCAAGTGCATTTTCATAAATCTTGCAACGCTTTGTAACATACCTAACTCAAGTTTAATTATCCAAATGCTTCAATTAAATAATAGCCGTAATTTTGCATAAAAGTTGAAAAACTTTCATTGAGATTTGAGCAGTAAAAATTAATGAAGATTTTAGATGAATTGAAGCGCAATTGCATAACTAATTTTATTGTGTAACGTTTGCTTTACAGCATTCATTGTTGGTGGAAAAAAGGTAAACGGTCGAGGATAATGATGATTCAAAAGTGTTTCGTTTTCGGGGTGAGATTGGACCAGAAAATGCCACACATTGCGTCTCGCTGGGCGAGAGAAGAATAAAAGTTTCTTTTTTTCGTCTTCTTCATCTCGTTTTCGGGTTTTGTTTGTTTGTTAATATATAATGCTGCCGGAGTGAAGGAGAGAATGGTGGATGAATGACAGAGATAGGCGTTGCGGGGGTGGCGGAGCGCGGGTGTTGTTCCTTCTTTTTCCTTCGACCAAACAATTGTGTTTGTCTCTCTGTGTGTGTGTGTGTGTGTTTTGTTATTGTCTGGGCGGTGGAATGTGCAAAAGGTGATTGAGCCATCAGAGCTGGAACGGCGGGGGTTCCCCCCAGATAACGAGGTGAAGAGTCAAACGCCGGTGCCGATTCAAAGACCGGCCAAGGACCACCCGATGGAAGGGTGACAGGGGGATATAATGAAGTGGCGTGCCGTGCAGTGCGGAGGAGCCGTGCCCTCCGCGCCTCCGTTCCCATGCCAACCGTATCATACCATCATCATCATCATCGTCCCAAATTTCCGGTGCAGGTAGTTTACTTACCCACTTACATGCACATACTCTGTTAGTTGACTAAACTATGAAACTGTGCGTGTTTCAACTTCTGATGTTACCACCATCAACCACCTCTTCTGTTAATCAGGTTGCTTGCTCCGTTTTTTTTCTTTCACGCTCGCAAAACAAATTGCGTCCGCAAGACGAGACCCCGGCGCCATATCACTCCTCACCATCGGAGGTGTTAGTCTCTCTTTTGCCTCTTTGAAGAATGTCCTGTTTATTTATTTTTATTTTTTTTTTCATCCCTCTTCTCCATCCATCTTCTCTTCTTCTTCACATCTTTTATCTTTTTTTTTGTGTGTGTAGGGTTTTAGGATGTGTTAATATTTCACTCACCCCCGAAGAGAGAGAGAGAGGGAAACGCCATTCGGGGCGGTGGTGGCGGCGAATTTCACGGGTACAAACGCAGCCACAAATCAGTGTTGCTGCTGCTGCTGCTCCGAAGAATAAGAGAGAACATACATTCTCTCCCCCAACCGGAAGCACCCCCACTGGACTCTTGGGACGTGGGAATCCATTTTATTATTATTAAATCATCCGGAGCCACAATGGACGACGAAGCAGCAGCGGCGGCGGCGGCAGACGTAAATCGGGAGGGCTTGTCTCGAATCACAATAACCGCAAAAGAAAACCGATATCTCTCTCCTCTCCACCATATATAAATATCTTTTCTCTTCATCTCTTCTTTATTTTTTTTTTCGTATTTGCTTCTTTCGCCTCGGTTCAATGGGAATCGAACACCCAACCACTTAAGACACTTCTGAAAGAAACGAATAAATAAGAATGAGAGAACGAGAGAGAGAGAGAGTGAGAAAGAGATTAATGTAAATAAACAAACATCAACACCGATGTTATACATCCACGTTATACACGTTTCCTTACGGAGACACATTTTAATTCAATTCATTCCATTCATTCATATAATCAAAACAAACAATTTATTAAACTGCATAATATGATTTATTGAAAAGTTAATTCAACCAGCGTGAAATATTACAATAATTATTGATTTATTAGCATATTAGTCCAAATAAACTTATTAATTATTTTTTTTTCAAATATTTTGATATAAGAAATTTTTCCATTTTGATTCATTTTCCAATTAGATTTTAAATAATCATTTAATTATCTAGACTCGCACATTTTATTATGCAATTTTTTTTAACAAAAATATTTAATCTAAATTACATTAATTTGAAAACGTAAACTGAGATGAAATTTATCAATCATTTTTAGTTATATTGGTTATTTTTATTAGTTAATAAATTAAAGAAAATAATTATTTGCAGATTTTCTAATCGAAATAATTTCAATTTTTATAAAAAAAAACAGTAATTCACAAAATTATTTAATAGTTATATTTCTTTCATACTTTGATAAATTATAAATAATTTTTCATAATTATTATATTATATGGAATTACGTAATTTAACTTATGTACTTGTCAATATATTGGCCTTTCTATTTGAGTAATTAGCAATTGACTCACTTTGATATGCAACTTCTTCAATACACTTCTATTATTGAATCGGGCGATCTATTAATAAAATGCACTATTAATATGCGCCAAAGGTCGATAGCCCTTTAGCACGACATTTCTTTTACGTTCCAGTTGCATAAAGCGACTTGGCCGAAAAGCAAATGCGCTTAAGAAGATTGAGAGCATATTTACAATCAATTTGCTGCGATTATAATCGTATTAGATAATCGCTATTGATTGTTGATTGTCGCAAATGAACGTTTATCTTTAAATAAAAAAAATCGAGGAATTCGAAAGAAATTTAGAGGAATATAAAAAAGGGTTTTTTTTTTCGTCTGCATCTACATAATCTATGATTCGGGCATATTTTTGTTGTTTCTACCCTTCACGTATAATTACGCCTACTATCTACGATCTTTCATTCTGAACGTAAAAAAAAGTACAGCGGGGAGAACAAAAAGGAGAGCCGAAAAAAGAGCAGAACAAGGATATACATGAAGAGTGGGAAAAAAACGACACGCATTACACAAGGAGTAGATGGTATCTGCGCTAACTTCCATTCTATTATCGATGTTTAGTATTAGGAAACAAGCTTCTAATGGAATGGAATTCAAATTGAATTTGAATAACTAAATATATACAGAATCCGGGGTGGCGCTCATCAGGTAATAAATGTTCTTTCCTTCTTGAATCTTTCTCTCTTCTTTTCAGGGCGAGAGAAGAAAAGTTAAGCAACGAAACGGTACCCTTGTCCTCCTCTCTCAGACTACAAAACCTTTATCGACTGTGCAAGTCTTAACACGATGCGAAGAATGGAAACAATTCGCACACATTCTAGTTTATAATTGCTTATTCATATATAAAATATTATGGCGCCCAACGTGGGGCTCAAAAAAAAATCAATCAATTTTCTGTAATTATTTTGTATATAAATTTAAAGTAATTAATTTTTACATATCCATTTACAACATTAATTGCAACATTGACACAGAAATTCCCAATAATTAACCTTAACGTTTACAATTAAATTATTGCTTTTTATTTATTTTTTTCAATTATTAAGGCAATAATTATTTTAATTAATATTAATTCCTGTAAATATACTATTTATTTTATAATTAATAATATTTATTATAAATAATTACAGAAAAAAAAATCAATTATATAATTTAAATATTTCCTATTGAAATAAATCAATTATAACAAATTTTCATTTGCCTACACGCTTTTCGTTTAGTAATACTTTATTGATTTATTGAATATTTAGCGCTTCGCTAAATGATCGTTTAGTATGCTAATGTGTAAATAATTGTTTTTTTTATATCTATAATCATTTGGTTATTAATCATCGCTCTTGGTAATTTAAATACAATCGAAGTATTTTTGTTTCGCTTCTTCTCTTTATACTTTTCAATCGTGATTCAGTTTGTCCTCCTGTGCAACGAAAGCAAAAAAATAATCGATAAATTTATCGATTTCCTGCTTTCATTAGAAACGTAATTCTTAATTTAAAATTATTGAAAATCAAGAGTCTATATGAGTATAATGGTGTACACTATGGATTAATATAGTTGGTGGTTGTTGTTTCGTAATTAGGACAACGAGAATGACAATTACAGCAGCAACGTCAACAAATAATTGACGGTACGTCAAGTGGGCGTTTACACGTTTCGGTTGTCAAGGAGATGAGGAGATGTTTACCCTGCCGTTTCAATTATACATCCATGTATAAATATATGAAAAGGGATGTATCGTTGAGGCGAGAAAATTGGTGTTATTCGAAAAATGCGTCGGTCAAATATTTGTACAGCCTTTTCGTCATTCCTGTTATACACGTATTTATTTAATATTGCGGAGCCGAGAGGAGAGCAAATTAATGTGCGGCGAATGCGGGGCCCACAAAAACATCTCAATTTGTTGTGTATTACACGGTCCGTCCCTTTCCGTCCCGGTTTATTCTCTTCCATCTCTCTCCATCGCTCATCTCTTTCGTCCTCCTCTCTTTTTTCTCTCGTGTTGTTTGGTTGTCGGGATGGACCGCTAAGTGCCTTCTGACCGGCCCGGACCACCCTTCAAATTATACGGTGTGAAAGTCCTGTTTAACGCTCAGTGTGAAATTTCACTAATCTTGAAAAACCTCCCTGAAATTTTCCAAACACGTGCATGATGCATTGTCCGTGTCCTTTCTATTGACCCACAATTTTTTTCCCTTCTACTTGCTTGTTGTTAATTACGATTTAAGCATAACCATCTGAAATGCAGATTTTTTTTTAAATGCATTTCTTCTGTACATTCTACAGCAATCTAAAATCTAAAGGAATATATGCAAACTTAAAGTTACGCTAAAATAATATCTAACATTGTACTAGTGTGATATTGGTTAACACTTAAAGCATCATAAAATAGTTTATCCCAATACAAACTGACCTAACTTAACTTCCTCCACTTACACGGACCTAAGCTAATATAACACAAAAACCTCTTCAATGAAAAATTCGTACGTACAAAATAATTTACAGTCCATGTTGAATATCTTTCAAACTGTTGATGGTATAAAAAGTATTGAAAGCTGAAAAGATGTAGGACTGGTATTTATGGGTTTCTTTCCGCGTGAATCGTTGTTGGAAGTTGACTAGTTATGAGATGAGAAATGGAAGAGAGGAAGGGTGTGTTTCCAGCATTGTCAGAGGTCGTATTACCAGAAGACCTTTACCGCGGGCATCCGTGGTCGTTGCTGTTCTCCCGGCATCTCTCTGATTGATATATGCGTGTGCTTCCGTTTGATTTAGTGCCCGTTTATGCGCGCCGATGCGCCGACCGATGATCTCGAATCAGCGTGTCGGCTGAGCCGGGCGCGTTATTGCTTATTGGACATTTCCATGCGATGTAACTTAACAAGTCGATGACATTTATCGCTCTGCCCGCGCCCCGGTTGACAATTGTTAACGTCCAAAACGAAACGAGAACGAAAATTGCACCAAAACAACAACAAGAACAACGAGTGAGCCAGAAGAATTATTGCATTTGACAAAATGCAGAAATTCCAAAGTCTTCAGTAGAGAGCGAGAGAAAAAGAGATTCTCCTTTCAACATAAATATGATTCATATCATTTCGGGGTTTGACACTTCCCTTTGCATCTCCCCAGTCTTCTTCTTTCACTTCTATTCCCCAACAGGAGAAGAAACACAAAGAAACGGCGGCCTCTTTGCACTCTACTTACGAGCGCACAAGATCCGTGAAATTAGTCAGAAAAAGGATATAATTTATCCTTGATTTATATCTGCTTAGATCTCTCGCTCGCTCCTCTCGCTGGTCCCTTTTTTCTCTCATCCCCTCACCACACGCAAACAACACAAGAAGAAACTCACATTTATATTCATAATTCTCCTTGTTCTTCCTTCATCTCCTTTTCTCCCAAATCTTCTCTCCTTCTTCTTCATCATCCAAAAACGTGAGAAAATATGCGTGCGAACTTCTAACCATCATCATCGGTTCTTTCCTTCTTCTTCTCGTTTTTTTTGTTGTTTTGTTTGGAGGACTTTCGGCGCCTAAGAATCAAGATCGAACATCATCATCATCATCAACATTCAGCGCGCGACCGGAGCGTTATTCATCCTTTGATTTATTTCCCTTGCTGAGTGTGTGTGAAAAAATCGAATCTTCCTTCGTAATCTGATTCTTGATGTTATTTCTTCTTTTTTTAACTAATCTGATTTTCGCTCGATTAGTGGTGGACAAGCCACAAGAGCGCAAACAAGAAATATTACCGTACCCGACACAAGCCAACAAACTGTTCATTTACTGCCTGGTCGTGCTTTGCATTCGAATTTTCTTCACTGTATCCAGTTTTCTTTTTTAATTATTTTCTTCTGCTTCTTCCATTCTTTCACCCATATTGAAACAAAAATGTTATCTTTACACAATTATCAAAAATGAAATTATAATTTTTTATTAAAATAAAATGACTCTATTTTCGTTTTTGAAAATGGAAAAATAATTGCAATTCACATAACACGAGTTGCATTAATTTGTTATTTTGAAATTGCTAAGGTAATTATATCATACACAAGTAACCATGGTAATTTCGTAACAGCAGTCAAAGGAAACCATTTTTTTTATTAGGTGAACTGTGGGTATGCAATTAAATCAATTGGATAAGGAAGGAGGAGGCTGTGGTTCTGTTTTGTAATAGAAATAAAAGCAATAAACAAACAAAAAAGAAACGGAGGAGGAAGTTGAGCAGCAATTTGAATACAATCTTCCGATCTGAAAGAGCGTCGTTCGATTTTCAATTAATCAAATTAATCGTATCGCATTGATAAATGAGTTTATCCGCGCGCTCCCGAATGGATAAGTCGTCTGTTGTGGTCGAAGACTTCGCCCACACAAAATTCTTACCGCACGAGAGAAATAATGAAAGAACCACCGCACGTAAACGCAGGTGGTTTCTCGCCTCCGTAAGATAACGAAAATCAAATATTGAAATAAATTTCAATTGAATAAGACTACAACAACAAAAAAAAATAGATGGATGTGGCGTATAACGACAGGTTTTATTATTTTTGCTTTATTTTTGTTTTGTTATTATTTTGTCATGGTTACGCAATTAATTAGTTCGGCCAGGAAGCGAAACGCAGAAACTGAATTAGTGTGTGTAAGTAATGGTAATGAGCGAGGTAAAGCGAACGCATGAAGAACAACAACAATGGCCAGGCCTGATACGTAAACGTTATGATTACATTTGGGATTGCATTAAGGGAAAATTGCACTGGAATTACTTACATGCGATGGGGGAAAACAAAAGACGTGCATTCGAGTTTCGTTTTGTTTTGTTTTTATTTACATTTTTTCCTCTGTTCATAATCTAATATTTGCCTTGTTTTGACGACGACAACGATTCATTTAATAATTGACTCGGTTTGCGCAAATCCCATGTACGCAAATTGCATCATCCTCTTTGATGGAAAGGTATGCATGCTCTCCATTTCCTAAGCCTGCTGCTGGATGCGAAAAGGAAAACGCCGGAAAATGGCGTCGATTTGTTGTCGTAACAACCAAACAAATAAACAAACAAAGAAATAAATGAATGAATGGACGATGGAAGGATCGAGCAGGCGAATGGACGCCATCTTGAATCCATCCATCCATCTCGTTTTCTTTTTCCCTCAGCCTCTCAGCCTCATTAGTGGATATATGTAAACGCGTAATGGGATCATTAAAATACGTGAACGTATCAATTACACGCACACATACATCTATATAGGTATATGTATATATAGATACATATAAATGTACATATATGTACATCGGCGGTGACAGAGTGTTTAGCCGCAAAACCGAAACGCACTTAGCCGCACGCAAACCGAGGTACGAAACAAGGATCCCCAAACACGTCCTGTCCTTATTCTACATCGTCCACATCGATAACTACTAAATCCTATTAAATGCACTTTCCTCTCGCAACTACAATCCAATAGTTTTGCAATAATTTATATATAAATCTAATGAACTACCTGAAAATCTCTAAAATTATCTAAAAATATATGAAATTAATATTAGAAATATTTCTTTTAATAAAATTGTTCATAAAAATGTAAATATTAGATAAAATACATAATAGAAATAATTAACTGAAAATCTAAATAATATTTCTTACAAAAATTGTAAAAATTATATTATCTAAAGATTAGAAATAATTAACTGAAAATCTAACTAATATTTTTGCATTCGCCTCACAAAAATTGTAAAAATTATAAATATTTACATGAAATATTATAAATAAATGTAATAATTAAATCTATGTATAAAAATGTATAATATTCTATAATGTATAAATATGTATAATATATATTATTTAATAAATATTACTGTAATTAGCATTAATTTACTTATTCAGTTCTTAAATAGAATAAATTTTTATAATAATCATTGTACAACGAAAGTACAGAATTTTTTACTATTTACTAAAATAAAACTACTATAAATCAAATTGATTCAAAGTTAACAATAAAATTAAATAATCAATTTAGAAAATTTAAAAAAAAAATCAAAACATTTAATTTTCTATAAATTTAATTCAATTTAAGTTTAACTTCTATTGGACTTTGTCTAAGAAAGTAATTTAGTCTGAACTTAAAAAAATATGTAGATCAACTCTGCTAGCAAGATTTCTGCCTGATTATCATCTATGTCTCGGATATTTATTCGTTCTAGAACGTTTTAGGATCAATCATCTCGGCGCGCCGAATGAATCACTTCAAACTTCACCAACTTACAACAAACCCACCTACTTTCTTTTGGTTTCATCATTTCATCGAATACTTTACCATTTCGGTTCGACCGGACGAGACACGAATATGGACATTTTTCTTATAGTTCGCATTTCCGTTTGTTATTGAAAAACACCAAAAAAAGAAACGATTTTATTTATCAATATTTAATGAAATAAATTTCATTTATAATTTTTCGCTTTGAAAATGTATATTTGAAACTGAACTGAATATATATGAGGCGATTTAATGAAATTTAGTGCAACCATAAAATCGGAAAATGAATGAACCTTTATTATTATTATTCGCATTATTCACTCGATATTTCCCAAATGTTTAGTTCGATTCGGTTTGGATTTTTTTCCCCAGAATGTTAATTGCATGATGGAACGTGGGCTGTAGTTATTGATGACGAACGCGATGGAAACTATATAGGAAAATGTGGGTCTGTATCGTTTGGAATTTTGAGCGAAATATGATAGACACAGCTGGCGCTTCGCGCTCAACGTTCCTTGCATTCTTCGACAATCCATTTATACAAATCGACGGTGTCCAAGATAAAGCACGTCGTAATCGACGGAATTACGAAATTCGCTGATGGACGTAATGATAATCTGCAAATAAATTGCTAATGGAAACATAATTTTTCAGTCTCGTACATTTACAACATTATATAATCTGAGTTTCATTTACATTTATTTATGTGTTTATAAGTTACATCTTTGGATATTTTAAAATCATTATTATTTAACGAATTCACTAAATTAATACTTTTCTCATGAATTAATTACTCTAATTTGAGTACAATTTTGATGCTTTTCCAAAATTGCAATTTGTTTAAATAAGACACATTTTATAATCTTCCATTTTCCTTTGAATGAAAATGATTCATTTGCACTATTTGATTATGACATTACTAGTTGCAAATATTTGGCTTAGATAATCTGATGCACAAAATAAACATGCAGTTTAGTCGAAAATTTGTTGCATTGCAAATTTAGAAAATATAATATAAAAAGAACATATAGTTTCGCATTCAAATTTCTCCGAATTCGGCATTCAATGCTAATGGATCGATTCGATTGTATAACGCAAATAGGTAATGTTTTCCGTACGAAGCGGCAATAGTGTTTCTTATATTTCTTTTTTATTAACGGTTTAAGAACGAACTTTACAATGTGTCACCGATTCTTGGATCGATGTTGAGATTCCCTGAAAGCGGCGAAATCCGCCCACCCAGCAACATTGTTTAACCCTCGCGAAATCGAGTCGATTCCCGGATGGAATAAGTTTCGATCCTTCGTTGGAATCCCGCAATTTCCCCATGAATATTCAACGGTTCGCACTAAACGAGACTTACGGTTACGCGAATTCGGGACGATTCTTATGATTTATTAACGTTATTTGTGATTTACCGCTTTCCATCATTCGAATCCAATTAATTTATTGGTTTTTAGAAGATCGTGCGGTTTTCAAGAATCTTTTAAAACTTTTGAAAATCCGTCTACGGAATAGACACATAATTTTTAGAACGAAATCCAAGGTTTATTATATTTCAATCGTATGACCAAATATGACCGCAACTTTCTTAGCTTACCTTAGTCATTCAAGAAAATCTCAATTTTTAATTTATTTTTAATTTTAATGTAATTTATTATTATTTTAGATTGAATAGTCTTAATAATTTAACAATTAAAAAAAAAATATAAATATTAATTATGTTTAGAAAAATTGTTAAAATCTTATAAAATGTTCACTATTCTGTTAATTATAACAGTTTGTTAAAAATAGTAATTTCATATTTAAATAATTATTGAAAAAAAGCAGTTGATAATTTTCAAAAAATGAATGTTTGAGTATAAAATTTAATATTTTCGTTTACCGGCGCTTTTTGAAGGAGACCGAAGAACAACAGACAGAAGAAATAAAAAAGAAATATGCGTGTGCCGGAGGAATTGAAAGAAGCGAGAGGAGAGACGGAATTATTAAAATACGATTTTTTTTTGTTCCTACTATGCGAGCATAGCCTGAATGGATTAGTACACAATGCCGGAAACACGACGATTTCCTGCTGCCCAAAGCGGATATTTTATTAATACACGAGCACACATTGTGTAACGCGTGTCGTATCTGGCGTTGGAAAAAATAAATGAAATGAAGAAGAATAAGATAGAGAATGAGGAGAAGGAAACAAAGAATATAATAATGATGGAAGAATCGTCGATGATGATGATGATGATGGAAGAAAAACAAGTCGACATTTTCGAGTCGAGTTTATTTCCTTCGCGAGAATGCGAATGAAAATTCCGCGGGAAAAGCCCACGAGAAGCGAAAAAAAAAAACAAAAGAAAACCGAAAAGAACAAACAAATGAAATAAATGTCAAGCATTCCGGTCGTCATGGGAAACTCGTCAATTGCATTTGCACTCGTCGAGAATTTCGTATATTCGCTACGAATTTGCAAGATACTTTCATTCATAAACACCCGTAAAGAAGAGACGAAGCTTAATTTGCATAAGCTCAAGCTTTGTAAGTGTACGTTTTTTTTTGACTAATGGTTTCGATTTGATGATGCACGAATTCGTTGTGTTTACACGAAGATTTTCGTCATTTAGAATGTGTGTACGTTATAAAAATGAACAAAAAAAAACACATAATTTAGATTAAGTAAAATAAAGAAGTCGGGCGACGCGAGTCGAGCATTGTTTATTTGCAGACTCGCGAAGACGTAAACACGGTTTGCGCAAACTTTTGTTTTTCCTTCGTGGTAATCGGGCGCGTTTTGCGCGAATCTAGAGTGCATCCGTGTAGACTCTTTTGTTTTGACATGTTCGACTCAATTTTGATGCAATTTTTGATCACAAGTTTCGTTTTAAAAAAAAATACAGGAAACTCGGCGTCAAAAACATCGAGACATGTTTACAGCGAAAATCTGCACCAGAAATGTAGCTTCATTTATTAATAATTCTATTGATTTCATTTAGATCCAATGGTAAATAGTCTTAAATGCATTTAAACGAAAATCTATAATTATTAACTAAATAAATTTACATGAAATGTGTTGAAATGTATAAATAATAAATGGTAAAAAAATAAAGCAAATGGAATTATTTAAATGCAATTATTTAAATTTATGCAAATATTTATTGAATCGTGATTTTATTATGAACTCTTTGGTCAAATTGTGTAATTCTAAAAATTAGAACACGTTATCGCAATGATTGAATCCCGATTGTTATGGTGATAATCCTCAATCGATATAATCAATTGATGATCAAACGCATTTCGCAATACTGAGAAATCGCGAGTTGATTTTACGAACGAATTCGGAAGTTATTCTGAACCCACTCGAATTTTCGAGTACATCCAATTTACATGCGAATCGCATCAATAAAAAACTGTGATGAAACAGAAATAATAATAATATTGCAAGGTATTACGCATTAATCGCCGCATTATTACATATCGATTATTTATTTATTTATATAACGTTTTATTATTTTATTTTCTATTTTCTCGCAGTTGTCGTTGTCACGGTAACGGTTAATTTTCACCGGCACCGATAATCAGATTATCAGGTAATGGTAACCATTGGGGTATCGTGTTGTTAAGCTGAGTAACCGTGACGACGAGAAAGATGGTGACCATTTAATTAGTTTTGCTCCCTAAGCCGGGGCCATTTGCGCGTCGAAGGGCTAATGTCCGAATAATGTTTACACGATTGTCCCTGCGTTTCGAAGACGTCCCGCGGCGTCGAAGAATAGGTTTCGGGGGTTTCGGAAAGATCGTAGATGAAAAAAGAAAAACGCGCACACAATGATTCTGCAATGACCGAAGAAGAAGAAGACGTCTAAATTCGTCCTCCCCGATGGCGGAGACGGATCTCCATTGTGGTTTCCTTTGGGAGATGTCTTTTGTGTCGGATGGGAAGAACAACGAAAATCTCTCCAATTTTTACGGTTCCCCTTTCATTGAGGAATTACTTCTTCTCTTCTATTATTATTTTGGTAAAAACCCGATTGGCATATTTATGGTGTTAGAAGATGGAAGAAGACGAAGGAAAGAAAAACGCCCTCCCACGAACACGATGCAACTGTGATTTTGACTGACGCTTTCCTCGTGTGCCGCAAGAGGTTGTTGTTCGATAAAGGAGGCATTGTGTATGCATCCATCCATTCAAGACGACGAAATTTTCCACAAAAATCGTTGCTCTTTTCCCGTACTCGCCAATGCGGATTTCCCCACTCAGACCAGTTTATTTCTTTAATTTTCGAAACGACCACCGCAGATGATGTAATTATTACGCATTATTACATACCATTTAATATCGACCTCAACCCGACGAATTGCGTAATATTTTAATGATCGAATCGGTGTTATGCGACCGAAAGAAAACGGTAACTTTTGTTCTACTCTACTATTTCATCATTACCACATTTAATTCAATTAATAGTTAGTAAATCACTTACTAATTGTCTTGAAATATTTCCAAAATCCTACCATCATTGCTGAAAACTTCTGAAAATTTTTAGAATTTTTTGAAATCTAATCTTTTCGATTCTTTTCTCTTTTTCTGAGAATATTAATAATAAACATAAATGCTTAATTTTTTTAGACATCAATATTCATGATGGTTGTTATAAATGTGTCCAACATAATGAAGCATTTACATGTGATAATTGAGAAGTCTCATTCACTTACAGGCGTGTTAATTGCTGAGCATGTAGACGATTAAGGTTATTAACCATGAAATGCAAATGTAATAAATCCGCTGATAAAATCCCCTCGCAAGTCTACATACAAATTAACGTGTAAAGTAGAGGACGGTAACAAAGGAGTGCGATGCTTAGAACAAACGAAGACAGTTTGCACAGGAGACTCGATTGTAGTGCGAGCACACAAACAAAGAATAAATCAAAGTTAGGGCTAAATTCGCTACAAACTAAAATCCTTATATAATATTAGCAGCGAGAAACAAAACGCGCGACTATAAATAAATCATGCGACCGCAAAGTGTCTTCGCTAATGATTATTGTTTCACCGATAATTGCAGGAAAATCGGAGCGATTAATCGATTCCGATTACGGCGGAAAAACGGGGAAAAATTGGAGCAAATTTTGTATCTATTTTTATTTATTTTTTATTTTTTGCAACGTTTGGGGAAATTCGGAATTGCGGTCGCACCGGACGTACCGGTACGTTCATCCTCATCTGATTCACGGCGCAATGAGTTGCGTAACTCGGGCTTTGATTGTTTCGCCTGCCAATAAAATCGCCCGGACTGCTCACAATTAGCGGAAAGAGAAAAACCCGGTAATTAGTCTTAATTAATTGAAACTTAGTCATCTCTCGCGAAACGAATTCGTTACAGCGATGATTATACATGATTTTCATTTCAATCTAAGCGTTTCCATCTTAAATTTAGTTTATTATCAAAGTGGAGCAATTTCATTTTTTTTTAAATAATTAAATTTCCAAAATGTTTCATATGGTTAATATATTTACAGTAATTTCGTTAATAATAAATGTGTATTAATATTTCAATTAGGATATTAAAATTTGGCGTCCAACGTGGGGCATTCTATAGTAATGCAAATTAATTATTTCCACTCATGTAAACAGATTTTTTTGCATTGTTTTTGCGTTTCTTCGGGAATTTCGCGCGATGTTATCTACCAGCAATTAATGTAACACCTATGGGTTTTTCTTTATTTGCTTGTTTGTGTCCGTTTGTTGTTTGAGGAAATGAAGGAAAACGAAAAAAACAAACTGTTGTTTCGTACCATTCGTGACGCACTCGGGACGTCCTCATCCTATCGTAAACATTCAAACTATTCGACACTCTGTACAAAATCCAAAACTGCACATAGATTTTTTTCATGTATCAACTGCAAGCATAGATAAACTAATTTCATTCTGTGATTCCCCTTGCACCTGCCTCGCGATGCGTGCGTCGCAAAGCGATAACATATTTACATTATCTACAATTACACATAATATACACGTTCGCAATTTCCTAACGTTACTTTTATCACCGCAAACATTAATTCAACAGCAACAAAAAAAAAAGTTGATGATGATCATTCACTACTATACCTTCACTCGCAAATCTTCCAAAAAGAAAAAGAACATTTATTTGCTCTTCTCTTCAGTACTTTTCCATCGCTAATTTGATTTACCTTTGCACAAAAAAAAATGAAATAATTGAACATTGAGACAAGAGGAGAAAAAAAAATGAGCAAATAAACATTGCACGGCTTTTTTATCTAATTGTCGCAAATTAACGCTTATTAACGTTCGCAGCACGATGAAATTTCTCTGATTGTAACTTAATGTGAACTTATTTGCAGGTGGAGTGTTTTTTTTTTCTTCTCTTAACTTCTCTCCATCTCGTCTTTTTAATTGATGCACGCCGTTTTCCTCGCATTCCAGCAAAATGACAACGTTGATTTATGTGCTCGTTCCATGCAAATTTATTCATGCAAAATTTCCCCTTTTGCATTTTTCATCGAAGTTTATTAGAATTTTATATCCATCGGTGCAGACTTTTTGCTTGCAGACGTGCGCTTTTCGCCAATTTTCAGGTATCGCAATAATAAAAACGTACCGATACTTTGCACCGAAGTGGTGCGCCCTAAACTTTTTACTTCACCTTCATAAATGCACATTTTTCTTACTAAAACGAATATTTTACCGGGAAGTGTAAAATGAGTGTTTATGATTTTTTTTACTAAGTTGTGAAATTTAAGTTAAAATTTGCAAATTAAAGAAATCTTTTTTTTTATTTAGTAATTTTTGAGATAATTAAAATTGAATTGTTTAGTAGTTTATGATTCGGGTAATTGTAATATATGAAGTTGACCTAAATTGCGAGTATGTGTATGAAAGCGTTGTTTGTAGATAAAATGGTGTAAATTAGGAGGAAATTGAGTTGTAGTTGTAAACGTGTGAAATCCGTAAAATTAGATTAGATTGGAGGATAGTAATTTAGGTGTGTACTCGTGTAGGTGATGATGATGATGATGTTGAAGACAATGGAAAGTTCGAGAGGACTGAGTAAAGAAATAAAAGGAGCGCAGAGGACGTTTGTTTCTTTCGGACTCGCACGGATTGTGTGTGTGTTGTGTGTGTGCGAGAGTTCTCTTTCTTGTTTTTTTTTTTACTTGTTGTATTTGTTTATTTAATAAGATTGGAGCTGATGGAATCGGAGGCAATGTATGCATGGAGAAGAAGCAGCAGCAAGCAAGAGCAGAAGCGGCGACGGCGGCGGCGGCGATGGGATGAGAAGAAGGAGAGGAGAAAAAGGAAATGACATTGAATAATGGAGTGAAATGGGATGGAGGGCGTCGACGTGGGTGCACACATTCCAGATGTGTCCGGCGATTAGTCCTTGCCGTCGACAGGAGAGAATGCTGCACGTCTCTGCAGCCGCCTCTGAGGAGAGAGCAGCCGAAGAAGAACCTCTGTTGTTCTCTTAGGTGGTGCAGAGAGATGAAGCAGAATCATGCAGCAGCACCTCTTCTTCGTCTCGTCTCCTCCACTTCGCGAGAGGTATGGCAGCACCCCCGACCAACCGACCGAAGAGGTGGACGAGGAGGAGGAGGAGAAGAGATGATATTCGATATAAAACCAGTGGACTTCGCGCTAATGAGACCTCCCTGCGCTCGCCCGAAGATCTCTCTTTCTACCTCTCCTTCCTTCAGCTTCTGCTGCTGTTGCTGCGTGTCCATTACCAGATTCATTAAGTCGGAGGACTAATATGACATGATTGTCTCCTTTCCATACACAAACGCCATCTGAATACACACACAAACATACATATATATGTATATATATATATATATATAAATATAACGCCCAATTACATATTCTCAGCGCCATTATTTCAATTTACCTCGGCACGCAACTCAGCACAGCTCCACCGTCAACTTGAAAAATACTAATTATTTCATAAATACCCGACCGACGGATAAATTACCATCGCGCGGCGCTCTCTGTGTTCATGGCTCTCGGCCGAAAAAAATGAAATGAAAATAAATAATTAAAAAAAAAAAAGAAAACGAAACGAAAACAAAAGAAAACTTTACATACTACGAGGAGGAAGGACGACACACACATACAGATGACAAGAAATGAAAATATAAGGCCATAATAATCCTTTGCAAATTGCAGATTTTTTTCTTCATATTTTTCATTATATGAAAATTTTGTAAATTTTCTTAAATATACTTAAAAAATAATGCTTATTGAATAACATAGATGCAATACAAATGATCAGTTTTGAAGATATAGATAGAAGTTTACACGTAAGATAATTTATAAATTTCTGTATAAAAAAATAATTGTATATTTTAATAAAAATTCGAAAGTAAAAGTTAAATTTATAAGAAAAGCTATTAATTATTATGCATTTGATGTGGAAAATTTTATGATAAGAAAAGAAACACTTTAAGATTTTGCTGTTAAAAGTGTAGAAAAAATGATCAATTATGTTATTATTAAGAAAAGAAACACTTTATGTTATTATTATTATTATTATTGAAACCAATTAAAACCAAAGATGTTTATATGACAAATCTGAATTGAATTGAAAAAATATATTACATCAGCCGTATCGAAAATAATGATTAATTTAATTGAAACAGATTTGGAAAATAAACTCGAAATACAAAGAATTCTGGAACATCTTTTTGATGTAATAATTTACATTTTCAAGTTAGCGCACGCGACACAAAAAATAATAAAATCGGGGGAATGAGGAAAAACCGAAAGCTTCTATATATATATATATAAAATGTAATTTTTATATATGGAACGAAACAAAAAAAAATCACAGGAAAATAAGTGTATATATATAAATATTTATTAAGTACGCTTTCCTATGTATAATTTGAAATAGAAATTTGTGCAATGGTAAAATTATTTAAATCTTAATACATTTTTGTAATCAATTATTTTCGAAAGTAATAATAATAAAATTGTAAATAATAATTTTCTACATTTTTTTATAATAACTTTAGTGAATTGAAGGCTACAGAGAAATTTATTACAATTTTACAGTTATTACAAATATGTTAATTATTTAATTACTTTTGCACGTAATTGTCGATAAAAGATATTGTATAAATTGTAAGGAAAGAAGCAGATATGTGTAGCAGCATTCGGCGATGGTTGTTGAGAAGTCTCGTTTAATCGCGGAATTGAGTCACACCGCAAATGAGTGTTTACATGCGGTTTAATAACGGAGACGAAGATGGAGCGAACGCGAATCGCGGAATGTTGGAGAGAGAAGTGGAGAAGGGAATCCCGGAAGGGTTTCGCAATGTCACAGCTGATCGCGGTGACGCAATGCGAGCAAATATAGAGAAAATTACGATAATCAATAGTTTTTATTTAGTGTGTGTGCTTCAGATGTGGATTGAGCAGTGCATTCGATACTGATAACGAAATTTTCAGATTCTACTCCAGATTTACGAGTGAGTCAGTGTAATGGCATAGATGTCTTCGCGCGCACGTCAAAATCAGCACGTCACAATTACACATGACGTAATCGACTGGTGGTCGCATCTGTTGCGGACGAAAAGATTTTTTTTTTTGTAATATAATATTAAATAATTAAGTGAAAGGTTTGGATTTGTTTTATTTACAATTTTCGCGTTTGGAAAGTTTAATTAGTTGTTGGAGGAATGTGGAGCGTTTTCGGCGCGTGAGGTAATCCATGTATTATGATTATTGTTTGCGGGCACATGAGCACATGAATGAAACGGCGGAAACGCACGAAGAAAATGCGCGCGGAATTAAACGGTGAGAGAGGAAAAAGGAGCGCGGACGTCATAGATTGGAAATTGTTTATGTAAAATTACGTGCGAGGGAAAGAGATATTGAGAGTGTTTGGCGAAAAGAAAATAAATGTTGGAAAAGAAATGGGTTCTGTAGTATGGAGAGTCTAGGATTGTGCGTGGTGAATGAATAGCCGACGACGCCCCCACTCCTGCTGCTCTAATCCATATTAAAAGGATGCAACGTTCGCTTCATCGGCACATTATTGCATTAGTCCTTTGACCGAAAGGAGCGGTACAGAAGGAATACATCTGCATTGAATAGAGATATTTTGCAGAAAAAAATAAAAATAAAATAAAGGACAAGTGTTCAAATATTGCGGTTTAAGCAAGTGCAGTAGTTAGTTTGTAGTGCGAGTGGTAGGAGTTTTTGAGACCACCCCCAGAAGTACAGATCGACCACTAAATGGCATTTAAAGGTAAATATCTTTGAAAAATTGCACCCCCACTTTACGAATTGCTTGTTGGAAGGAGCGGCGCTTCTTCGCCCCTTCTTCCTTGAAATTAAAGAAAAGATAGAAAAAATAAACATTTTGTGTGTCCGAGGGAAATTATTATTGCCTATATCGGCAGTAGCAGTAGTTGGTAAGCTAAGGCGAGGTGGTGATGGTGTGTGATGCTGTGTGACCGAGAGACGGATTGAGAGACAAAGAGTGACTGAATGAGAGAAAGAGTGAGAGAGAGAGGTGGAGAAAAATTGGTGGAAAAAAAGAGGAGAAGAACTGTGAGGAGGAGAAGAACAGACGAAGAAGAGGAGAGATTCAAAACGATACGGACGGAGCCGAATCGGAATCATAAATAACATCCAGAGAGGTATGTGTGTTGGTTCGGAGAGCTCAATGCGGGTGCTGTAACCGCAGTCTGTCCGCAACCGCGATACCTTGCGCGCCTCGCAAAATCTCCAACAACAACAACCAGAACCAACCACCTCTTTGCAAACACACACGAGAAAGAAGAGAAAAAAAAGAATCAAGCGAAACACAATCGTCACATGCACCTTTCTAAAAATGACTCGCACAAACATTAATAGAACAAGTAATTACGATTGTTGCAAATTATATTTTCGTGCTAATTTTTACTAATTTGTTCCTTTCTTTCCGTTGTTACAGATATCCGAACGAAGTTTTCGCTCTTCCTCACCCTGTGCGCGATCGGGTTCGTATCGTGCAACCCCGTTCCTTCGAACGCCGGAGGAAGCGGCAGCAGCAGCAGCAGCATCAACGCAGGAGGAAGCGGCAGGATAGATTGGTCGAATCCTTGCGATTATCCGGCGCGCAACAGGACGAGCCGCGACATCAAGAAGCAGCACGAGCTCCTCGCCCAGGTGAACATCGCGTACAACGATTACGCCGGGACGACGGCTCAGGACATCGCCGAGCTCTACGGTAACGTCACCAAGACCATCCAGTGCAACCACAAGTTCCTCTTCGGTAAAAGCAAAGCTACGAAGAGCAGCAACAACAATAATAATAATAATAACAGCAACAACAACAACAAGAAGCGTTTGGTGAACTTTTACAAGGAGTTGCAAGTGTTCGGGCAGCGCGTCGAAAAAGTGATGGACATCGACATCGACAGCGCCGACGGCATTTTCGCGTACACCAAACGCCTGGACATCCTCTCCAAGATGCGCGACGGCGCCAAGAGGATACTGTGCGAAATGTACGACGTCCTCCCCGACAAGAATCGCAGGGTCAAGCTGAGGAAGTCGCGTCAAATGGACAGCAACTCCATCCCCGACACGGCCAACATGACCAACACCATCGCCATCGACGTGTGCACCTTCGACAGCTACAAGAGGATGATCTCCTCTCTGGGGAAATTCCTTAATCGTAAGCAGGACAAATCGAAGCAGAACCAGAGGCGGAAGCACGCAGCCGTCCGTCGCAGCAAGGACCAAAAACCGCAACCCAAAAACAACAACAAAAACAACAACAAGAGAAGAAGAAAACAGCAGCAGAAACAGCAGCAACATCTGTGATAGGACTCGAAGAAGTGTTTGTTTAATTTAAATATTAATTCCAATTTATTTTTTTTTTTGCTAAAATTTATTTATTTTCTACTCGAATCGAACTATTTTTGTAAAGAAAAATTACTGTGATATTTCCGCTACAATAACGTTCCTCATTGTTTTATATATATATATATATATACATACACATTCATATATATATATATAAGTCTTAATTTAATCATTAATTTATTTATTTATACATATTATTATTATTATTATATATATATAGACGGATAGAATAACTTTTATATGATGTGTCAACACGATTTTACACATAAATATATATATATATTTTTGTAAGCCAAGTATTTTGAAAGAGAGACGACGATGACAACAAAACGTATATGTAATAAAATGGAAAGAATGAAAATTTGGAACGCATTCCAAAAAATTCTTTAAAAAAAAAAACAAGAACTTTCAATTCGAACCTCCCAAAAAACATTCCAATCTCATTAATTAATTACGAATCAAATCATTGACTTTCAATCAATAATTGCTCAATTTATATTGAAATCCTAAAGTGTTTAATTTTGGTTTGAAATCTAACAATAACTAACGTTAACTAACATTAATATAATTCAATTTTTGGAAACGAATTAGTTTTACAATCTACTTTATCAATTGCAAGATTAATGTTTAAAACTGAAAGTACCTTGCAATTTATTTGCCAAGATTTAGTAAATAACGATAACAATTATTGATGAATCTTTTAAAGAAATTGTATAAATAGGTAATGAAGGAAAACAAGAAACTAAGCTCTATCAATACGATAAGAATAATTTCGTAATAACATTGATAAATGTTTGAAAAAAATAAAAATAGATCCTAATCGCAGGAAAATTAGAAAATGCTATAGGAAATTTGCGTTACAGATTACTTAAACGAAACATTAATTTAATAATGACACAAATTGTTCCTAATTCATTAAATATATTGTAGATTCCTTAAATTAATTTGCAAATAAAAATAATAATGTTATTGTATGTTCGGAAGGCGAAAGAAACTTATCGCAGATCCTTGCAGGAGGGCACTTGCATTGGCTATAACTCTATTATTAGTCTTCATTGAGAAAATCCGAAAGGCTGTTTTAATAACGATAGCTATAAAATTATAATAAACTACTTTGAGGTAACTCAAAAGGCTGCAAAAGCGAGGTCTTTCCACAGGTAAATGTGAGAACTATAGAGAATTGCAAACAATTCAGAAATTATTATTGCAGTTATTAGGTAAAGTTTTTTAAAAAGGAAAATATGGGCTGCGTCTTCTTTTTTTGTTGTTTGCAAATATTTTTGAGCGCTTTTAGGATGGAAAAAAACTGATATTTTTTTGGTTTTATTGGTGATTTCCAAAGGAAATGCGGAAAGTGAAAGTTTAATAACTCGGTAATAAAAATGGGCAGACGTCGGACGGTCTGAGCCCTTCTTAGGTGCAATAAATAATACCCAAAATCTCTATTGATACCGCAATAAAAAGGAAATGCTGTAAATCGCAACAGACAACCTAAGTCAAGATTTTTGTACCTAATATCTTTAGAACATATTGAAATTGTCTAAAAAATGTTTAAAATTAACATTATTTATTTAAATTGTAATTTAAAAAAATAATGTTAATACTTTTTTACCTAAAGTTTGGAATGTTTCATATTAATCTTACGATATTATTATCATTCTGTTTTATAACGTAATGTGAGGTAAATATAAGGTAAAAATAAGATAAGGAAATACAAAGCAAATCTAGATTAATGTCACCAAATTATTGTAATGAAACTGTTTCCGCACCAAAATAGACAAACAACGTTTAGTTTAGAAAGTACGATTTGTACGAAATTAAAAGAAAATACGTCAGGTTCCGAGATGCTTAGACGAAAATGTATTAATAGATGCAGTGTACTGTTATTATTACAATCATACATATTTACAATGCAAATATACACATATATATATAGATGTAAGTATCTATGATTCTGGGAAGTTCATTGAGTAATCATGCGAGCGTTTCTCTATATTCTTATTTTCCATGTTCATTATCGAGAAAAAAGCAACAAAAACCACAATAACAACAACAACAATGAAATTACTTCAAGTGTTTCATAATAAAATTAATATAATAGCTTTAAATTAATATAAAATTCAATTAAATAAACGTGAAAATCAATCCAAAAACGGTGTAAATTTAAATAAATTAAAGAACGCCATCTAGTCGATGATATGCAATTACTCAAATTAATTAAACAAAATTTTTCCATTATTTTATTACATCTCGATTAACTCGGCTAAAGTGAATTGCAACGCGGATTTCCGTCATTAAACCTTCCTTTTTTCCTTTCATTTGCGTTAAAAACGAGTACGAAATAATGGAAAAACCTGCAATAATATTAATATTTGCTTAATTACTCTTGTAAAAAAAAGTAAGAGATCAAACACTTTTTTTAAAATAAATCGAATATTTTATATATTCCAATTTTAAATTTGAATGTGAAAATTTGAATCATCTTTAAACATTCTCATTCATCAACGAATATTTATATTTGTTGTATGATTCAGCTAAATTGCCATGTGCTCTCAGGTATTAGTAACTGTACAATCGGAAACCTCAAAGGTAAAAGATTTTTTTCAGGAACGTCAAAATGGTTTATAAAATTATTTAATCCAAGTTAATGTTTGTTAATAGGAATTTTCAAAACATCAAAGATCATATGGGTTTTCACTAATTTAAGTGTAATTAAGTGTAAGTAAATATATAAAGTTGATTTAAATTGATTTACAGTTTAAGATGCAAAACATTGCGTAAAGCATGTGCTATGCGGCAGATCGAACAGAAAATATGATTCAAGAGACTCGTGATTCATCGTGAACTTATTATTATTATTATTGTGCACCGCTACAAAATTATTTAATGCCTATAAATATTTATAAAACGATCGCATTTCCCCCATCCGGTGCGCTCCCGGGGAGTAGTAGCCCGAAGAGAGAGGCTCGGAAAAATTTTCGCGCGCGCATTTCCCGACATCTCGAGACGGGGCTCGCCTTGCGGTTTTTCTTGCAGAAAGCGCACGGCGCGCAGGTGATTCCCCTTTTTTCACCTTGCATAAATTACATAACTAAATGCGATTAGAAATCGCCGTTCCGTCTCCGCTTTTGTTTGCGTCCGTCTGCCGGCACCGGCACAGGCTACGACGGACGCTGGAAAACACGCTGGAATAATTGCCCGATCGGCGAATGCAAAAATTTGCGTTACGTAAGAAGAGACGCCGCGCACGGCGGGCGACGCGTGCGAGATTCGCGCGAGCGAACTTGGCGTCGCGCCGCACTCCTCGAGTCATCTACGAACGAAGCTCTGAACTCTATCGTCGTGACGTAACGAAAGTTGCCTACTAAACACAGCGTCGACGGTTACGTAAAACTTGTACATATTTTAACGACAAATAACCGAAAAAAAAAAAATATATATATACAAAATAGTAATTTAATCAAAGAAAAATCAAGTTTAATTACATACACATCCAATCATTTATAAATCTATAAATTTATAGCAAATAGATGAATTTGCTACTTAACTAATTCTGTATTTGAATAATATAATCTATCTGCAATTAATCTCAAACTACATTAATTTCTTACCTTAATAAATTTTAATCCAATTTTAATCACAGCACAAAATATTCACTGACGCTCTTCCGGTTTTCTTCTTGCAAACTGACTTTTCGCTTTCGTCGTTCGCTTTTTTTGTTTCGTTCGCTAAATCGCGGCTAACCTGACCGTTCGTCGCTCGCTCGCTTTTCTTTATTTATTTTTTTTTATTATTGCAAGATAAAGATTGCGAAAATAAAGAGTCGCGGTGTGCTACAAAACAATCGCTAGCGTTTCATGGAAACGGCTAATTGGCATTGTTTGCGAGCGCTGATAAATAATAATATGTAAACGAGAGACTTTTCCGCTGTTCGTGACATTAATATGTTTATTGCAGAAAATATATAAAATTTAGTGCAAAGTTTAGTACAAACTAAAGGTATTTTCATGTTGTATATACATAAATTAATAGAATAAAAAGCACGATTTGTAAACTATATTTTTTTTCAGTTGTGATTTCTGTTTATTTATTATATATTAAATACAATTTATTAACAGCCATATAAAAAGATAACAACAAATCGAGGCAAAATCTGACTGTAGTTATAGTTTTAACAGATTTTAAACAAATTAAATAGAACTTGAGAAAAGTGCAATTTCAACATTCAAAGTATTACAGCTCGTAATAGACGAATTGCTTACGTCACGAATCTGCCAATGCGCTCATTAGATGGGCCATCATACTTTTTCCTTTAAATTTGCATATCCGTTGATCAATTATCCATTAATTGCTTAATAAATGGTATTCTTCATATTTATTTGAAAATAATTATTTATAGTTGTTAAGAATGATCCTTTTCCCTTTCGATCGCTACCAAATTCATCAAAATTGGTCAACTAATAAGAAAGTTATCAAAGTTTTTCGCGACGACGGTTTACATCGTAAGTCCCCCTCACCTAAATCGCGAAAATTCCAGAAAATTTCGATTTACACTAGGAGACTAGGAGTAGCGTGGAGGTATATGGGATTTATGTTGGTAATAAAAAAATATGAGAGGATACGGATTTAAGTTGGCAGTACCTAAGAATGAGAATGTGTGAGTGAATGTGTGAGAACTGTCATACTTGTCAGTGAGCTGTCACACAGCAAGTTCATCTGGTTTTATTGGATTTCTTCTTCATTCTGCAATGTCCTGAATGCAGACTGAATAAAGAACGTGCTTCATTGCTTCCTCCTTGTATTTCCTTGCATCGCAGACTTTTCTTTGAGCGCTTCATTTCACTTCAGGCAAGTACCACTCCAACATGTTAACAACCACCGATCACTAAAGTTGTTTGCTTTTCTAATAGATACATAGAGATGCTGTGCTAAGGAAAATGCTTCAAATACTTTTTGGTAACAACACATTGAAGTCAATTCATATAGATATCTGCTTTAATGGATAGTACCCAAAAGGTAAATGGTCAACTTGCCAACAATCGATTGGTGAACATGTTATTCTTATAGGAGATGCTCCTGCAGCCAAAAGATGTGCATAGTTGACTTCCTTTATTTGCAAACAAAGTGGAAGACATTACAAAATGGTAGTTGCAGTGAAATTACTAGAAAAAGTAAAATTACAACTTTTCAAGAAAATCACTGAGAGACTACAAGCATTTCTTCTTTCATGAGAACCCAGCAATGCCCAAGCATCTATTAATGTTTTCTGCATAATCTTTAGAGATACTATATTACATTTGAGTACCAGTTGTAGTGAAAATAATTGAAAAAGTAAAAACACAATTTTTCATTAACAACCCAGAGAGACTAAAAGTATTTCTTCTTTCTGGAGGACCCAGCAACACTCAAGAATCTATTGTTGCCTCCTACATGATCTATAGAGATAGTATAACACATTTGAGTACCAGTTGTAGTCAATATACTTTAAAAAGTAAAAATACCATTTTTCACCAAAAACTCAAGAGACTAAAAGTATTTCTACTTTCAGGAGGCCCCAGCAACACTCCAGAATTCAATGTTGCTTCCTACATTATCACTAGGGATAGTATAACACATCTGAGTGTCAGTAGCAGTAAAAATAATGGATAAAGTAAAAATGCAATTTTCAACAAAAGTCCCAGAGAGACTAAAAGTATTTCTTTGTTCAAGAGGATCCAGCAACGCCAAAGCATCTATTTTTGCATTCTTTGCATTTGTCAGTTGGAGTGATAATATTATTTCTCATCATAAGCTCGAAGAGACTAAAATAATTTCTTCTTTCAGGAGGACCCAGCAACACCCAAGAATCTATTATTGTTTCCTACATGATCTATAGAGATAGTAGAACACATTTGGGTACTAGTAACAGTGAAATTACTAGAAAAAGTAAAAATACATATTTTCTGCAAAAATCCAAAGAGACTAAAAGTATTTCTTCTTTCAGGAGGACCCAGCAATGTCCAAGCATCTATTGTCGCTTCCTGTATGATCTTTAGAGATAGCATAACACATTTGAGTACCAGTTGCTGTGAAAGTACTTGAAAAAGTAAAAATACAATTTTCACCAAAAACCCTTGAGAGACTAAAAGTATTTCTTATTTCAGGAGGACCCAGCAATACTCGAGAATCTATTTTTGCATTCTACATGATCCTTAGGAATAGTATAACACATTTGAGTACTAGTTGCAGTGTAAGTATTTGAAAAAATAGAAAATAGCATTTTTTATCAATAACCTGGAGAGACTAAAAGTATTTCTTTTTTCAACAGGACCCAGCAACACCCAAGCATCTATTCTTGCATTCTACATGATACATAGGCATAGTATTACACATCTGAGTGTCAGTTACAGTGAAAATACTTCAAAAAGTAAAAATACTATTTTTCATCATAAGCCCGGAGAGACTAAAAGTATTTCTTTTTTCAGGTGAACCCAGCAAGTCGCAAGTATATATTTTTGCAATCTACATGATCATTAGAGATAGTGTAACACATTTGAGCACCAGTTGCAGTGAAAATACTTGAAAATATAAAAATTCCATTTTTCACCAAAAACCCAGAGAGGACTAAAAGTATATCTTATTTCAGAAGGACCCAGCAACACTCGAGAATCTATTTTTGCATTCTACATGATCCTTAGGCATAGTATTACTCATCTGAGTGTCAGTTACAGTGAAAATACTTCAAAAAGTAAAAATACTATTTTTCATCATAAGCCCGGAGAGACTAAAAGTATTTCTTTTTTCAGGTGAACCCAGCAAGTCGCAAGTATATATTTTTGCAATCTACATGATCATTAGAGATAGTGTAACACATTTGAGTATCAGTAGCAGTGAAAATACTTGAAAAAGTAAAAATTCCATTTTTCACCAAAAACCTGGAGAGACTAAAAGTATTTCTTCTCTCAGGAGGACCCAGCAACACCCAAGAATCTATTTTTGCATTCTACATGTTGCTTAGAGATAGTATAGTACATCTGAGTGTTAGTTGCTGTAACAATACTTGAAAAAGTAAAATTACCATATTTCATCAAAAACTTCGGAGACTAAAAGTATATCTTTTTTTAGGAGAACCCAGCAACACCCAAGAACCTATTCTTGCATTCTACATGATCCTTAGGGATAATATAACTCATCGGAGTGTCAGAAGCAAAGAAAATACTGAAAATGAGAAATTCTAATTAAGGTGATAATTAAAAAATCAAGATTATGGCTGAACTAGACTATATTATAGTCTAGTTGCAAACCCATCAAGTTGGTTTGTTACTTAACTAATGAATTCATTGAAGATTATAGTTCAGCACTTTTGGTGCTGTTCCAACTCGAATTATGTAATTAGAGCAATAAATAGAATTACCTATTAATTAAAATAAAGGCTACTTCATTGCTTATCGATTAGTAATATTTATTTGCACTTAACTCACTTAATTATTGAATTATTAATGATTTAATATTTTGTCAAAGCGCCACCTACTGTAATACAATTTATTTAATCTATATAATTAACAGATATTATGTTTTATAATATAAATAGGTGTCACTGCGTAACGTAATTTAAACGTCTATAACTCCATTAGTAAGTCAATTACAAATCAACTATTTATATAATTAGCTTGCTAGATATATAATGAATACTCTAGTAAATAAGAATCTCTAATTAAGGTTCTTATTAAAAAGTCAAGATTGGAACAGCGCCAAAATGGCTGAACTATACGCTTTGATATATAATCTGCAGAGGGCCTAAAAAATTATATTATAGTCTAGTTACCAACCCCTTCCATGTTGGTTTGTTACTGAGCTAATAATATCCATTTTTTGTCCATCTATTGGTGATCGCGAGAAGGTTATAGTTCAGCACTTTTAGCGCTGTTTCAAATCGAAGTTTTTAATTAGAGCATTAATTAGGATTACTTATTAATTAAAATAAAGGTTAATTCATTGTTTATCGACCAGTAATATTTATTTGCACTTAATTCAATTAATTATTGAATTATTAATGATTTAATATTTTATCAAAGGGCCATCTACTGTAATACAATTTATTTAATCTATATAATTAACAGATATTATGTTTTATAATATAAGTAGGTGTCACTGCGTAACGTAATTTAAACGTCTATAACTCCATTAGTAAGGCAATTACAAATCAACTATTTATATAATTAGCTTGCTAAATCTATAATGAATACTTTAGTAAATAAGAATTTCTAATTAAGGTTGTAATTATAAAGTCAAGATTGGAACAGCGCCAAAATGGCTGAACTATACGCTTTGATATATAATCTGCAGAGGGCCTAAAAAATTATATTATAGTCAAGTTACAAACCCCTTCCATTATTATTATAAAATTTGTAAATACAATTATGTTTTCTTTAATTAATAGATAACTATTCCTGGCAATTGATCAGCGAATATGCAATTTTAAAGGTAAAAGTATGGCCCATCCAATGAGCCTATTGGTAGATTTGTGACGTAAGCTTTTCGCCTAAAAAAGGTTTAATACTATGATATGATTGGGAAGATGCGATGCGATGAGCGTAAACCGTCGTCGCATAAAAGTTTAATAACTTTCTTATTAGTTCACCAATATTGATGAATTTGGAAGCAACCGAAAGGGAAAGGATCATTCTTTAAGACTATAAATAAATATTTTCAAGTTTGTAAATTATCATTTATTTAGCAAATTTTACAAGTCGGTTCAATACAAACATGTTTTCTCTTAAGTAATCGATAAATATTCGTGTTAATTGATCAGCGAATATGCAAATTTAAAGGAAAAAGTATGGCCTATCCAATGAGCCCACTGGTAAATTCGTGCCTTAAGCCATTCGTCTATAACAAGCTCATATACTATACTGCTAGCTGTTATACTATTTGTATGTTAGAGTTTTCAGCAGTTTCACTGCAACTGGTCATCAGATGTGTTATAGTATCCCTAAGGATCATGTAGAATGGAAGAATAACTTCTCGGGTGTTGCTGGGTTCTCCTAAAAAAAGATATACTTTTAGTCTCTCCGAAGTTTTTGATGAAAAATGGTAATTTTACTTTTTCAAGTTACAGCAACTAACACTCAGATGTACTATACTATCTCTAAGCAACATGTAGAATGCAAAAATAGATTCTTGGGTGTTGCTGGGTTGTTCTGAAAAAAGAAATACTTTTAGTCTCTCCGGGGGTTATTGGTAAAAATTGTATATATAGTATTTTCTTTGCTTATGACATTCAAATATATTATACTATCCCTTAGGATCATGTAGAAAGCAAGAATAGATTCCTAGGTTTTGCTGGGTCCTCCTGAAAGAAGAAATAATTTTAGTTTCTCATTTCTCATTTTTTTTTTTATGAAAATTTGTAGTTGTATTTTTACCAGTATTTTCATTACTATTGTCACTTATATGTGTTATACTATCTGTAAAGATTATGCAGGAAACAACAATAGATTGTTGGGTGTTGCTGGGTCCTCCTGAGAGAAGAAATACTTTTAGTCTCTCCAGGTTTTTGGTGAAAAATGGAATTTTTACTTTTTCAAGTATTTTCACTGCTACTGGTACTCAAATGTGTTACACTATCTCTAATGATCATGTAGATTGCAAAAATATATACTTGCGACTTGCTGGGTTCACCTGAAAAAAGAAATACTTTTAGTCTCTCCGAAGTTTTTGATGAAAAATGGTAATTTTACTTTTTGAAGTATTTTCACTGTAACTGACACTCAGATGAGTAATACTATGCCTAAGGATCATGTAGAATGCAAAAATAGATACTCGAGTATTGCTGGGTCCTCCTGAAATAAGATATACTTTTAGTCCTCTCTGGGTTTTTGGTGAAAAATGGAATTTTTATATTTTCAAGTATTTTCACTGCAACTGGTGCTCAAATGTGTTACACTATCTCTAATGATCATGTAGATTGCAAAAATATATTCTTGCGACTTGCTGGGTTCACCTGAAAAAAGAAATACTTTTAGTCTCTTTGGGTTTCTGGTGGAAAATTAAATTATTACTTTTTCCAGCATTTTCAGTGCTACTTAAATGTGTTATACTATCTCTAAATATAATGTAGAATACAATAATAGATTCATGGGTGCTGATGGGTCCTCCTCAAAAAAAAAACTTTTAGTCTCAGGGGTTTTTGATGAAAAATGATAATTTTACTTTTTCTAGTATTTTCAATGCAACTGGTGCTCAAATATGTTACACTATCTCTAATGATCATGTAGAATGTAAAAATAGATTCTTGGGTGTTGCTGGCTCCTCCTGAAAGAAGAAATATTTTTAGTCTCTTTGACATTTTGTTGAAAAATGGTATTTTTAGTTTTTCCAGTATTTTCACTGCTACTGATACTCAGATGTGTTATACGAACCCTAAGGATCATGTAGAATGCAAAAATAGATTCTTGGGTGTTGGTGGGTCCTCCTGAGAGAAGATATACTTTTAGACTCTCAAGGGTTTTTGATGAAAAATGGTAATTTTACTTTTTCTGGTATTTTCACTGTTGCTGACACTCAAATATGTAATCCTATCTCTATAAATCATGTAAGAAGCAACATTAGATTCTTGAGTGTTACAGGGTCCTTCTGAAAAAATAAATAATTGTAGTCTGGGTTTTTGGTAAAAATTGTATTTTTACTTTTTTAGTGATATCGCTGCTACTGACACTCAGATGTGTTATACTATCCTTAAGGATCATGTAGAATGCAAGAATTGATGTTTGGGTATTATTTGGTCCTCGTGAAAGAAGAAATACTTTTAGTCCCTCTGGGGTTTTTGATGAAAAATGATATTTCTACTTTTTTCAGTATTTTTACTGCAACTGTTACTCAAATGTGTTATACTATCTCTAAGGAACATGTAGAATGCAAAAATAGATTCTTGGATGTTGCTGGGTTCTCCTGAAAGAAGAAATACTTTTAGTCTCTCCGGGTTTTTGGTGAAAAGTTGTAATATTTCTATTTACTGGAATTTTCACTCCTACTGGTACTCAAATGTGTTGTACTACCTCTAAAGAACATATAGGAAGCAACAATAAATTCTTGGGTGTTGCTGGGTCCTCCTGAGAGAAGAAATACTTTTAGTCTGTCAGGGTTTTTGATAAAAATTTGTAATTTTACTTTTTCCAGTATTTTCACTCCAACTAGCATTTTGTAATGTCTTCCACTTTCTTAGCAAATAAAGGAAATCATCTATGCATATCACTTGGTTGCAGGAGCATCTCCTGTAAGAATAACATGTTCATCAATCAATTCTTGGCTGGTGGACTATTTACCTTCTGGGTACTATCCATTAAAGCAGGTACATATATGAATTGCCTTCAGTGTGTTGTTACCAAAAAGAATTTGAAGCATTTTCCATTTCACAGCATCTGTATATCTATTAGAAAAGCAAACAACTTAGAGATCGATGGTTGTTAACATGTTGACTTGGTACTTACCTGAATTGAAATGAAGTGTTCAAAGAAAAGTCTGCGATGCAAGGGAATACAAGGAGGAAGCAATGAAACACGTTATTCATTCAGTCAGCATTCAGGACATTGCAGAATGAAGAAGAAATCCAATAAAGCCAGATGAACTTGCTGTGTGACAGCTCACTGACAAGTATGACAGTTCTCACACATTCACTCACACATTCTCATTCTTAGGTACTGCCAACTTAAATCCGTATCCTCTCATATTTTTTTATCACCAACATAAATCCCATATATCTCTTCGCTACTCCTAGTCTCCTAGTGTAAATCGAAATTTTCTGGAATTTTCGTGATTCAGGGGGGGACTTGTGACGCGATGAGCGTAAACCGTCGTCGCATAAAAGTTTAATAACTTTCTTATTAGTTGACCAATATTAATGAATTTAGTAGCGATGGAAAGGGAAATAATCATTCTTTAAGACCATTAATAAATATTTTCAATAAAATTTGTTAATTGCTATTTATTTAGCAACTTTTATAAATCGGTACAATACAATTATGTTTTCCTTAATTTTAGATAATTATTCCATGCAATTGATCAGCAAATATGCAATTTTAAAGGTAAAAGTATGGTAATCCAATGAGCCTATTGGTAGATTCTTGATGTAAGCTATTCGCCTATATAAAGCTGTAATACTATGTATGATTTGAGACAAGCGATGCGATGAGCGTAAACCGTCGTCGCATAAAAGTTTAATAACTTTCTTATTAGTTGACCAATATTGATGAATTTGGTAGCGATAGAAAGGGCAAGAATCATTATTTAAGACTATAAATAAATATTTTCAAAGAAGTTTGTAAATTATCATTTATTTAGCAATTTTTACAAGTCGGTACAATACAAGCATGTTTTCTCTTAAGTAATCGATAAATATTCGTGTTAATTGATCAGCGAATATGCAAATTTAAAGGAAAAAGTATGGCCTATCCAATGAGCCCACTGGTAGATTCGTGACGTGAGCCATTCGTCAATAACGAGCTGTATACTAATTTACTATATTATACTACTAGTATTTTTGTGTTTCCAGTATTTTGACTGCAACTGGTTCTCAAATGTATTATACTATCTCTAAAGATCATGCAGGAAACAACAATAAATGCTTGGGCGTTGCAGGGTCTCCTGAAAGAAGAAATATTTTTAGTCGTTTTGCAGAAAATATGTATTTTTACTTTTTCCAATACATTCACTGCTACTGACACTCAGATGTGTTATACTATCACCGAGGATCATGTAGAATGCAAGAATAGATTCTTGGATGTTGCTGGCTCATCCTGAAAGAAGAAATACTTTTAGTCTCTTTGAGATTTTGGTGAAAAATGGTATTTTTACTTTTTCTAGTATTTGCACTGCAACTGCTACTCAAATGTGTTATACTATCTCTAAAGATCATGTACGAATCAACAATAGATGCTTTGGCGTTGCAGCATCCTCCTGAACAAAGAAATACTTTCAGCCTCTGGAGTTTTTGTTAAAAATTGCATTTTTACTTTTTCCAGTATTTTCACAGCCACTGGCACTCAGATGTGTAATATTATCTCTAAGGATAATGTAGAAAGCAAGAATAGATTCTTAGGTATTGCTGGGTCCTCCTGAAAGAAGAAATAATTTTAGTTTCTCAAGCTTATTTATGAAAATTTGTAGTTGTACTTTTTCCAGTATTTTCACTACTATTGTCACTCATATGTGTTATATTATCTCGAAAGATAATGCAGGAAACAACAATAGATGCTTGGGCATTGCAGGGTCTCCTGAAAGAAGAAATACTTTTAGTCGTTTTGCAGAAAATATGTATTTTTACTTTTTCCAATACATTCACTGCTACTGACACTCAGATGTGTTATACTATCACCGAGGATCATCTAGAATGCAAGAATATATTCTTGGATGTTGCTGGCTCCTCCTGAAAGAAGAAATACTTTAGTCTCTTTGAGATTTTGGTGAAAAATGGTATTTTTACTTTTTCTAGTATTTGCACTGCAACTGCTACTCAAATGTGTTACACGATCGCTAAGAATCACGTAGAATTAAAGAATAGGTTCTTGAGTGTTGCTGGGTTCTCCTGAAATAAGAAATACTTTTAGTCTCTTTGAGTTTTTGGTGAAAATAGTATTTTTACTATGTTCAGTATTTTCTTTGCTTCTGAGATTCGGTTGAGTTAAGGATCATGTAGAAAGCAAGAATAGGTTATTGGGTGTTGCTGGATCCTCCTGAAAGAAGAAATACTTTTAGTCTCTTTGAGATTTTGGTGAAAAATGGTATTTTTACTTTATCTAGTATTTGCACTGCAACTGCTACTCAAATGTGTTATATTATCTCTATAGATCATGTAGGAAACAATAATAGATTCTTGGGTGTTGCTGGGTCCTCCTGAAAGAAGAAATAATTTTAGTTTCTCAAGCTTATTTATGAAAATTTGTAGTTGTACTTTTTCCAGTATTTTCACTACTATTGTCACTCATATGTGTTATATTAGATGCTGTGCTAAGGAAAATGCTCAAGTACTTTTTGGTAACAACACATCAAAGACAATTCATATAGGTACCTGCATTAATGGATAGTAACCAAAAGTTAAATAGTCACACTTGTCAAGAATCGATTGGAGAACATGTTATTCTTATAGAAGATGCTCCTGCAACCAAGATATGTGCAAAGTTGACTTCCTTTATTTGCAAATAAAGTGGATGACATTACAATATACAATAATGTAAGTGAGTGTATGTGTGAGAACTGTCATACTTGTCAGTGAGCTGTCACACACCAAGTTCATCTGACTTTATTAGATTTCTTCTTCATTCTGCAAAGTCCTGAATGCAAACTGACTGAAGAACGTGCTCCTTACTCCGTGCTTCCTCCTTGTATTTCCTTGCATCGCAGACTTTTCTTTGGGAGCTTCATTTCACTTCAAGCAAGTATCACTCCAACATGTTAACAACAATCGATCACTAAAATTGTTTGCTTGTTTAATAGATACACAGATGCTATGCAATGGAAAATGCTTCAAATACTTTTTGGTAGCAACACATTTAAGGCAATTTATATAGATACCTGCTTTAATGGATAGTACCCAAAAGGTAAATGGTCAACTTGCCAACAATCGATTGGTGAACATGTTATTCTTATAGGAGATGCTCTTGCAGCCAAAAGATGTGCATAGTTGACTTCCTTTACTTTCAAGGAAAGTGGAAAACAGTACAAAATGCTAGTTGGAGTGAAAGTACTAGATAAAGTAAAATTACAACTTTTCATCAAAAACCCTGACAGACTAAAAGTATTTCTTTTTTCAGGTGAACCCAGCAAGTCGCAAGTATATATTTTTGCAATCTACATGATCATTAGAGATAGTGTAACACATTTGAATACCAGTAGCAGTGAAAATACTTGAAAAAGTAAAAATTCCATTTTTCACCAAAAACCCGGAGAGACTAAAAGTATTTCTTTTTTCAGGTGAACCCAGCAAGTCGCAAGAATATATTTTTGCAATCTACATGATCATTAGAGATAGTGTAACACATTTGAGTACCAGTAGCAGTGAAAATACTTGAAAAAGTAAAAATTCCATTTTTCACCAAAAACCTGGAGAGACTAAAAGTATTTCTTCTCTCAGGAGGACCCAGCAACACCCAAGAATCTATTGTTGTTTCCTGCATAATCTTTACAGATAGTATAACACATATAAGTGACAATAGTAATGAAAATACTGGTAAAAATACAACTACAAATTTTCATAAAAAAAAAAAGAGAAATGAAAAACTAAAATTATTTCTTCTTTCAGGAGGACCCAGCAAAACCTAGGAATCTATTCTTGCTTTCTACATGATCCTAAGGGATAGTATAATATATTTGAATGTCATAAGCAAGGAAAATACTATATATACAATTTTTACCAATAACCCCCGGAGAGACTAAAAGTATTTCTTTTTTCAGAACAACCCAGCAACACCCAAGAATCTATTTTTGCATTCTACATGTTGCTTAGAGATAGTATAGTACATCTGAGTGTTAGTTGCTGTAACAATACTTGAAAAAGTAAAATTACCATTTTTCATCAAAAACTTCGGAGAGACTAAAAGTATATCTTTTTTTAGGAGAACCCAGCAACACCCGAGAAGCTATTCTTCCATTCTACATGATCCTTAGGGATACTATAACACATCTGATGACCAGTTGCAGTGAAACTGCTGAAAACTCTAACATACAAATAGTATAACAGCTAGCAGTATAGTATATGAGCTTGTTATAGACGAATGGCTTAAGGCACGAATTTACCAGTGGGCTCATTGGATAGGCCATACTTTTTCCTTTAAATTTGCATATTCGCTGATCAATTAACACGAATATTTATCGATTACTTAAGAGAAAACATGCTTGTATTGAACCGACTTGTAAAATTTGCTAAATAAATGATAATTTACAAACTTGTTTGAAAATATTTATTTATAGTCTTAAAGAATGATCCTTTCCCTTTCGGTTGCTTCCAAATTCATCAATATTGGTGAACTAATAAGAAAGTTATTAAACTTTTATGCGACGACGGTTTACGCTCATCGCATCGCATGTTCCCAATCATATCATAGTATTAAACCTTTTTTAGGCGAAAAGCTTACGTCACAAATCTACCAATAGGCTCATTGGATGGGCCATACTTTTACCTTTAAAATTGCATATTCGCTGATCAATTGCTAGGAATAGTTATCTATTAATTAAAGAAAACATAATTGTATTTACAAATTTTATAATAATAATGGAAGGGGTTTGTAACTTGACTATAATATAATTTTTTAGGCCCTCTGCAGATTATATATCAAAGCGTATAGTTCAGCCATTTTGGCGCTGTTCCAATCTTGACTTTATAATTACAACCTTAATTAGAAATTCTTATTTACTAAAGTATTCATTATAGATTTAGCAAGCTAATTATATAAATAGTTGATTTGTAATTGCCTTACTAATGGAGTTATAGACGTTTAAATTACGTTACGCAGTGACACCTACTTATATTATAAAACATAATATCTGTTAATTATATAGATTAAATAAATTGTATTACAGTAGATGGCCCTTTGATAAAATATTTAATCATTAATAATTCAATAATTAATTGAATTAAGTGCAAATAAATATTACTGGTCGATAAACAATGAATTAACCTTTATTTTAATTAATAAGTAATCCTAATTAATGCTCTAATTAAAAACTTCGATTTGAAACAGCGCTAAAAGTGCTGAACTATAACCTTCTCGCGATCACCAATAGATGGACAAAAAATGGATATTATTAGCTCAGTAACAAACCAACATGGAAGGGGTTGGTAACTAGACTATAATATAATTTTTTAGGCCCTCTGCAGATTATATATCAAAGCGTATAGTTCAGCCATTTTGGCGCTGTTCCAATCTTGACTTTTTAATAAGAACCTTAATTAGAGATTCTTATTTACTAAAGTATTCATTATATATCTAGCAAGCTAATTATATAAATAGTTGATTTGTAATTGACTTACTAATGGAGTTATAGACGTTTAAATTACGTTACGCAGTGACACCTATTTATATTATAAAACATAATATCTGTTAATTATATAGATTAAATAAATTGTATTACAGTAGGTGGCGCTTTGACAAAATATTAAATCATTAATAATTCAATAATTAAGTGAGTTAAGTGCAAATAAATATTACTAATCGATAAGCAATGAAGTAGCCTTTATTTTAATTAATAGGTAATTCTATTTATTGCTCTAATTACATAATTCGAGTTGGAACAGCACCAAAAGTGCTGAACTATAATCTTCAATGAATTCATTAGTTAAGTAACAAACCAACTTGATGGGTTTGCAACTAGACTATAATATAGTCTAGTTCAGCCATAATCTTGATTTTTTAATTATCACCTTAATTAGAATTTCTCATTTTCAGTATTTTCTTTGCTTCTGACACTCCGATGAGTTATATTATCCCTAAGGATCATGTAGAATGCAAGAATAGGTTCTTGGGTGTTGCTGGGTTCTCCTAAAAAAAGATATACTTTTAGTCTCCGAAGTTTTTGATGAAATATGGTAATTTTACTTTTTCAAGTATTGTTACAGCAACTAACACTCAGATGTACTATACTATCTCTAAGCAACATGTAGAATGCAAAAATAGATTCTTGGGTGTTGCTGGGTCCTCCTGAGAGAAGAAATACTTTTAGTCTCTCCAGGTTTTTGGTGAAAAATGGAATTTTTACTTTTTCAAGTATTTTCACTGCTACTGATACTCAAATGTGTTACACTATCTCTAATGATCATGTAGATTGCAAAAATATATACTTGCGACTTGCTGGGTTCACCTGAAAAAAGAAATACTTTTAGTCTCTCCGGGCTTATGATGAAAAATAGTATTTTTACTTTTTGAAGTATTTTCACTGTAACTGACACTCAGATGAGTAATACTATGCCTAAGGATCATGTAGAATGCAAAAATAGATTCTCGAGTGTTGCTGGGTCCTTCTGAAATAAGATATACTTTTAGTCCTCTCTGGGTTTTTGGTGAAAAATGGAATTTTTATATTTTCAAATACTTACACTGCAACTAGTACTCAAATGTGTTATACTATTCCTAAGGATCATGTAGAATGCAAAAATAGATTCTCGAGTATTGCTGGGTCCTCCTGAAATAAGAAATACTTTTAGTCTCTCAAGGGTTTTTGGTGAAAATTGTATTTTTACTTTTTCAAGTACTTTCACAGCAACTGGTACTCAAATGTGTTATGCTATCTCTAAAGATCATACAGGAAGCGACAATAGATGCTTGGACATTGCTGGGTCCTCCTGAAAGAAGAAATACTTTTAGTCTCTTTGGATTTTTGCAGAAAATATGTATTTTTACTTTTTCTAGTAATTTCACTGTTACTAGTACCCAAATGTGTTCTACTATCTCTATAGATCATGTAGGAAACAATAATAGATTCTTGGGTGTTGCTGGGTCCTCCTGAAAGAAGAAATTATTTTAGTCTCTTCGAGCTTATGATGAGAAATAATATTATCACTCCAACTGACAAAGAATGCAAAGAATGCAAAAATAGATGCTTTGGCGTTGCTGGATCCTCTTGAACAAAGAAATACTTTTAGTCTCTCTGGGACTTTTGTTGAAAATTGCATTTTTACTTTATCCATTATTTTTACTGCTACTGACACTCAGATGTGTTATACTATCCCTAGTGATAATGTAGGAAGCAACATTGAATTCTGGAGTGTTGCTGGGGCCTCCTGAAAGTAGAAATACTTTTAGTCTCTTGAGTTTTTGGTGAAAAATGGTATTTTTACTTTTTAAAGTATATTGACTACAACTGGTATTCAAATGTGTTATACTATCTCTATAGATCATGTAGGAGGCAACAATAGATTCTTGAGTGTTGCTGGGTCCTCCAGAAAGAAGAAATACTTTTAGTCTCTCTGGGTTGTTAATGAAAAATTGTGTTTTTACTTTTTCAATTATTTTCACTACAACTGGTACTCAAATGTAATATATTATCTCTAAAGATTATGCAGAAAACATTAATAGATGCTTGGGCATTGCTGGGTTCTCATGAAAGAAGAAATGCTTGTAGTCTCTCAGTGATTTTCTTGAAAAGTTGTAATTTTACTTTTTCTAGTACTTTCACTGTAACTAGCATTTTGTAATGTCTTCCACTTTGTTTGCAAATAAAGGAAGTCAACTATGCACATCTTTTGGCTGCAGGAGCATCTCCTATAAGAATAACATGTTCACCAATCGATTGTTGGCAAGTTGACCATTTACCTTTTGGGTACTATCCATTAAAGCAGATATCTATATGAATTGACTTCAATGTGTTGTTACCAAAAAGTATTTGAAGCATTTTCCTTAGCACAGCATCTCTATGTATCTATTAGAAAAGCAAACAACTTTAGTGATCGGTGGTTGTTAACATGTTGGAGTGGTACTTGCCTGAAGTGAAATGAAGCGCTCAAAGAAAAGTCTGCGATGCAAGGAAATACAAGGAGGAAGCAATGAAGCACGTTCTTTATTCAGTCTGCATTCAGGACATTGCAGAATGAAGAAGAAATCCAATAAAGCCAGATGAACTTGCTGTGTGACAGCTCACTGACAAGTATGACAGTTCTCACACATTCACTCACACATTCTCATTCTTAGGTACTGCCAACTTAAATCCGTATCCTCTCATATTTTTTTATCACCAACATAAATCCCATATACCGCCTCGCTACTCCTAGTCTCCTAGTGTAAATCGAAATTTTCTGGAATTTTCGCGATTCAGGGGGGGACTTGTGATGCGATGAGCGTAAACCGTCGTCGCGAAAAAGTTTGATAACTTTCTTATTATTGGACCAATATTAATGAATTTGGTAGCAATCGAAAGGGAAAAGGATCATTCTTAACAACTATAAATAATTATTGTCAAATAAATATGAAGAATACCATTTATTAAGCAATTTTTACAAGTCGTTACAATGGAATTATGTTTATTTTTAATTAATGGATAACTATTATTGTTAATTGATTAACGGATATGCAAATTTAAAGGAAAAAGTATAGCCCATCTAATGAGCGCATTGGCAGATTTGTGACGGATACCATTATTCGTCTATTAGGAAAATTACATTTGCCATGATATAATTAAAAAAACGTGAATGTATTGATTGCATCGAAGCGAAAATAGATGGTTATTTTCATTTTCATTTGAGAATCTTTAATTATTTGTGTTTGCAACTAAATACATTATTTTTTCCAATTAAATTTCTTATTATTAAACTTTTATGGTGCGACGGTTTACGCGCATCGCATCGCTATTGGAAAGATAAGACATTTATCTTTAATTCGCACATTTGATTATCAAATTGTGAAATATGAAGATATCGAATGAAACTTTTTTTACGTTTTTCATCCATTTACGGTGTTAATAATATAAAACGATAGTAGAATACAATTATGAATGTTAATCGGTTTAAATTTTAATTAATTTAATCTAACTACAAATGATAAACCACATCATAATTAATACTTTCATTAACTATATAATCGTATTAATTCTTTTTCGAAATTGTATTTGAATTTGAATTCAGAGTAAATGCAGTTGCCTGTCTTCGAATCCTCGCATCGCCACTCGACATCCATGGATTCCGCTTAACAGATGGAGTAGCGATTCACGATTTCCCTACCTAACACAAAATTAATTTACGATCAGACTAATTGGCAATCTTTGTTCTATAATTAAAACAGTATTGATTGGAAATTTGAAGAGAGAAAGTAAAGATAATAAATATCGTATATTTATCGTTTTTCATAATTAATTAATAATTCGCTGCCGACACTCGTCTGAAATGATGAGCAATAAACATGTTGATTATCGCATCGAATTCGATCCATTATCATTCTGTTGCATATTCATGACTTTCTTCCGCAACCGACACAATTGGATTTGCGCAATTTTTTTGGTAGAAAATTGGAGAAATAAAATAGACGAAGAAGAAGAAGGAAGAACGACAAAAGTGGCGATGGTCCTGGTCTTCGAGCACTTTCGAAGAGCGCGTGAGAGAATCTAAATAATGATTGCCGTTACACAATTTTGCAAATGAACATGTAATTGAAACGAGGAACAATAATTGTTCGAGTACGCGAAACGTTACGTTACATAAACGATCATTATTAACATAATTTCAAAATTAGAAAACGTCCGAGTTGTTTTTTTACTGTTCTTGTATTATTTATTGAAAATCGCGCTTTTCTCTACTCTACTTTTATTACGCTCGAGTTACCACCTTAATAGTCAGCAGCAACTATTTCAGGAAAAATCCATGAACTGAAGATCTTTACGTTAATTAAGTGAAGACCAATTTGTAACTTAAATAATAACCTTCATAGCAGAGTGATTTATTTAATTATTTTATTAAACTTGAAGAAAGTCTTAATAACAATATTTACAAATCATCGAAAGAATTACGAAGTGGGTAATTTTCAGAGATTTGTTCGCATTATTATTCTCGCTGAAATTGCTAAAATTAGAAACTGCGTTTACTCGCTCATGTAACGCCCATTAAAGCGAATCTTTTTGTTGGTAACCATAGTAATTACATTAGTGTCGTGATGATTTAGTGTGAAAGAAAGAAAAAATAAAATTTCGAACGGTCGTAATCGAAGGAAACTTGTGAAACGCTTCTTAATCCGTTCGGAATTGAATCTCCATTTGGGAATTTATACATTTCGACAGCGGAATTCGTCCACGAGAACTCTCACAAAATTTATAATTAAATAAATAACGTCTCTTCCGATTTACGTAATAGCGGAGGAGCGCGTACGATGGGCGAGGCGCGCAACTTGTCGCAAAGAATTCGTGGAGTTTAGAGTGTGTGTTTGTGTGTGATTTTTGACGCGGAAGAGCATTCCGATCCTCACAATAATTTATTGTTATTAGTGAATTATTCAAATCGCCGAAATGTTACATGTTTTATCATTCCATTTTCTGCTTACGTAACGTAAGCCTTGTTGTTCCCGTCGTTGCATCCTTATGTTTTTTTTTAACTAAATAATCAAATTTATTCGAAAATATTTTTGCTGAATTTACGTTCAAATATACACATTTTTTTTTTGTTCGCAAACTAAGTTCAATATTTTTACAATCCATCATCTTTTATAATGTCAATGACGTTCCTTCAACATCCTCAAAGAAATCATCATTTATTTCTTGAAATAGAATAATTTTTACATTGAAAGTGATATAATTTGCATTGATTGAAATGGAAAAGTAAATTAGCGCAAATGCATTTTTATTTATCCGTTTACCTGATTTACCTCATGCGTTATTCACTTCATTTCATTAACAAAAGTTATATAATACGGCAACCTTGATCCGCATTTGCTGTAACCATAGTTACATGATAAATTATATGTCAAAGTCTTGCGTTTGCTTCTAACTTATTTCGCATTTCACATTTATTATTAACCTTATCACACATTTGTAGATTTATTTATTATTTTTGTCGTTGTAATAAATAATTGGCAATAATTTATATTGAAATTAATTTTGCTTTTTTTTTCCAGTTTTCTTTTAAAACAAATTTTATTATAAAACAAAAATTTTTGATTTTGTTTATTTTTATTTAATTCTAATAAATTTGTACGATTATAATAATTTTAATATGCGAACATGATTTTGAACAGGTGAACAATTATCCGATTTTGTTGCTAAATAATTGCCATGCAACTGTTGCTAAATGCGATGGCCATTGTTTTCGAAAAACAATTGCCATTCAACTGTCGAATATGGATGCGCCAATTGGTTGTTTAATCGAATCTGCTTCTTTTATTTATATTTTCTCCCTTTATTCGTTTCTTGCGAAATAGCAATTTTCTCTCCGCCGACGACGACGACGACGACGTCTGCGTTTACTGTTACTGTTATGGTGCTGAAAAGATCGGTCGGTGTTGCAGTAAAGAGAGCGAAAAAACCAACAAAGCCGCGTTATGTAATCGATATAATTTCAATACAATATTTATATATGAAACAACATTCTATTTCCATACTTATACAAATATATTTACATTTCGCTCCACCACCACCACCACCAACACCACAACCAGAGGCGAACGGTCTTCTGCATATCGTTTACATTTTTTTCTGCTTCCACGGTCTTTTCTTTCCTCAACAACAACCCGATACACATTTCTCTGCCGTAATCGACTTTACGTAATCGAATTACCGTTTTTCTCGCTACCTGTTTATTTCCCTCTTCGTTAAACTCGCGCCTCCAGGAATTGGTTTCCGTGGAGACCTTGGTTACTGCTACACTTGCCTACGTAAGCAAATTCGAAACTTTGCAGAATCTTTTCAAACTTTATAAACAGTTAGAAAATGCCATTTACTAAAATTAATGAATGATATTTTAGATTTAATGAGAAATTTAGTTTAATTTCGTTGGCGGATTGAAGAAAAAAAAAATTAATAATAATTGGTGTTAAGTAATTTGCGGATTGTCGTGTGTTGCGTAAAGTTTACAAACATCGATTTTTTTCGTCGTTCATTCATTTGATGTTGTTGTTGTTGCTGATGATGATGATGAGCGAAATTAATTAGGAGGACGACGAGGCAGGAAAACGATTCTTCCAAAGATTGCAACATCTCCTTCCTTTAACAACGACGATGATGGTGATTGCCTTGAAGAGAGTGCGAACGAGGATCGATCAATTATCCAACAGTTTCTTCAGTTCCTGCGGATTTATTTGCGCATATTTGCGCACGTACACGCGAACGTGTTTTATTGCGGATTCAGGATCGTAACTACCGAAGCGCACCGATCGACCTCTGACCTCAGGTCGCAGATTCTGCACTTTCACCTGCCGGAAGCCGTGCGACGTTAAAAAAACTTCTTCTTCTTCTCCGGATTGCGCAATTCTGATTACAATTTTCAAGAACCGATAATTTCACAATGGCTTTTAATTTATTTATTGCTTCGTCAATTATATGGATGAATTGATCGTTGCGAAGACCTAATTCAACAATTCGCTTTAATTAGTTTATGAAATTGATCGTTAACGTTGTTACAATAAAAATGCGAACTCGTTAAAGTAATTTACGTAACGCTATTTTCTATAGGTTTTCTTCTTCATCCATGCAAATCGCGGTAACCAAACCAAAAGCAATAGAAGAAAAAAGACCAGAAGCATGCGTGCATTCCGCTTCGAAGTTTCTCTCTCGCCGATAAATGTTTATCGAACACAATTCGGTTTTCGATGACTCTCGTGTTTATTTATCGTCGATTCCTTGTTTGGAGAGAGAAAAAACGAAATAAGGAAATCGAATTATGCGACGATATAACTTTAGCTTTTTTCTCAAAGGAAAATAATTAAATCGCTGTTAGGATTACGCAATTATAATTAATGCAAAGCGAAATATCACTTAAAAATTAAGCAGATTATTTCAACAGTTTTTTTTTCACATTTTGCATTGCAACAATTATTTAGTCACATACATACATTTGTTTCGTGGTTTGCGAACGAGAAATTTCAAAATAAATTTCGGGAACTGTTGGTTAATAACGCAGATATTTCTCAGCTACAAGAAACCATCCAAGCCTGAGAATAATTCCGCGCATTCGATTCCAAAATAAAAATTTAAATAAATTAATACAAGCAAAAAAAAAAAAAAACAGAAAGTCCATTATTTCCAAATACTTGTAAATTGGATTACGTTTTATTCTCTTGCAAATAAATCCACCGCAGCCTTGGAAATCCATTGTTTTTTTTTTCGTTTTTTTTTTTTGTTTTCCCGATGATAGCAACAATAACAAATTGGATGATTTGTCAACGCGTTTCGCCTCATAAATTTGTACAAACAACAAAAATTGTGTTTTGATGCAAGAAACGTTTCGTTCTTCTTCATCCACTTCTAATTTCTTTTGCGAAGCGTAAAGTGGACTGGATGGACGTTGGTTAGTTATACAATTTCTGCATTTTTGCATTCGTTCATAACGGACCGTTTCATTACGCAAGTCTCTCTTACGATTACGCTCTTTATCTGTTCGTATTTACATTCTAATAAATTCGCGAAAACAATACTCTTCAGCTTCCAAATCGTAATTTATATCCTCATTGTGACGATTACACCATTAGCTTTCGTTCATTGTTCGATAATCGCGAAATGCCGAAGAAATTCATCGAACGCTCAATTCGTATCATTAATATATTATTGTGTGTTTTTTTTTCACCACTTCAATCTCTTCGTGCAGCATTACCAGCAATTTCCTGGCTTTTCCATTCGAATCGGAAGTTGCGCAAATGGACAGGAAAGCTAACTGGAAAGACATCCATAATGGATATCTCCCCTCAATTACAAAAAAAAAACAAAACACTCACGAAACAAATAAAAAAAACACGTACGCGCGCGTTACGTAACGCAGCCAACTTTGTTCGCATGCCGTGGATCTGAGTGTGTGTGTGCACATCGTTTCTTTTTTTTTTTATATTCTGTTCTGTTCCACTTATTCTTCTTCGGCCGCAACGGTGGTACGCTTTTCGTTTTAAATTTTTAAATCGGATTCGTTTCGTGCGTAATCCAATTAGTATTATTTAACGTCCGGACGTTTTACCACCGACCAGACATAACGCGCACAACCAAAGAAAATGAAAAACAAACAAATTTTGGATAGATGAATTTTATTATATAGTTAGAAACTAGTTTTTTTCTTAAATGATTTTTATATTCCATTATTAAAAAATTTTAGAATTTGAAGATTTTCTTTATAATTATAGATTTTATTATCTTTATCTTTAAAAACTACAAATTACATATAAAAATTTGGAAATTAAAGGTAATTTACATTTTAGTAAAAAAATAGTTAAAAGTTAAGCAATTGTAAAAAAAAAAAATTTGGATGGATGAATCTTATAATATAGTTAGAAACTGTTTTTTTAACAGATTTTTATATTCTATTATTTAAAATACAAAAAAAAACTAACAAATTTGTAGAATTTGAAGATGTTCTTTATAATTATAGATTTTATTTTTTTTTATTTTGAAAAATTACAAATTACATATAAAAATTTGGAAATTAAAGGTAATTTACATTTTAGTAAAATTTTCAATAAAATAGTTAAAAGTTAAGCAATTGTAAAAAAAATAATTTTGGATGGATGAATCTTATAATATAGTTAGAAACCAGTTTTTTAACGGTTTTTATATTCTATTACTTAAAATACAAAAAAAAACTAATAAGTTTGGAATAATGGAATTCCTAATAATGTTTGAAAACGAAAAAATTAGTTAATATTTTCAAAATTTGAAGATTTTCTTTATAATTATTGATTTTATTATCTTTATCTTGAAAAACTACAAATAATATATAAAAATTTGGAAATTAAAGGTAATTTACATTTTAGTAAAATCATCATAAAAATAGTTAAAAGGAATTACTTACTATTTTTTTTTTAAATTTTGTTTTTCGCTTTTGTTTCATTTTGTCAATCGAGTCTCATTTGTTTACATTTTCTTTTTAACATTTTTCTTAAACTTAATTCTTATTATTTCATTCGCTTTTCTTAAGTTGATCATTTAATTTAAGTACTTTTAATTTTCATTTCCTTCTGTTAAAAGAAACGCATGATTGCGTGCACTGATCGAATGTTAATTGCGTTCGATAATATAATCCAGACCATTCGTTCGCAACTTCTGGGTAATAAATCGGCGCGGAAATCTTCCAATTCTCTTCCAAGAACAAGCAAAACGTTGTTGCGCAAACATTTAATTAATCGCTTCTGTTTTCACCTCGAGCGCATTTTTTTTATCGTATCTTTGCGTAACTTCCTCGACAAATCAATTCCGATGAAATAAATAAAGAAAATTTATTTGTATATATAATTTTCGGTATGATAATGTTAATAAATTGTTGCTCTTCGAGTTACGTGAATCGGAGTTTCACAAATGGAAAACCTGAAACGAATCGAGACCTTTTTCTGCAATAACAATTTGGCAAGTCGAAAATTTTTGCAGCTTTCGATCTTCGTTTGCGGGGCGGCGCGCGATGGATGGATTATTTGTGTCCGCGATGATGAATTGCTGCGGATTATGTAGAGTTAAGTGAGCGAGTGAGTAAGTAACCTTTCGGATGGAGATTATCGGCTGCGATTGAAGGAGGAAGGTAGATGAACTCCGCCGACGTCTTCGTGTGCACAACAATAGCCGCCGCAGTGGGGAAGAATCTTGTTGGTGGCGGGTCGGACTGCAGCAGTATAAAGCAGATAGAAAGTTCTTCGCTCGCCTGTTTGGATTAGCAGAGAGGTTGTCGTCAGTCGTCGTCGGTGGTGTTTGGTGTCCGGTGAACGAAGGAAGGAAAATAAGCGAGAGCGATAGACGAAGACAGAGATTTGGAGCTGCAGAGAGCAATAGAGCGTGCAAGTGGATTTTATCTTCGTACTGCAAACAACATGAGGTCGTCCCATCTATTTGTCTTTACCATTCAGCTGCTGCTGCTGCTGCTGGCCCTGTCCTCGGGATATCCGCAAAATTTTCAAAGTAAGTTTACACTGCGTTATATCTGTTTGGACTGCCCTACCTACATCCCATTTAAGGCCCTTCATGCTACCTACCTACCACCACACCAACACAAAAAAAGAAAGGAGATTAAATAACCCAAATGTTTGCATTGCAAATCGCCTTCGAGACGAAATCCCATTTCACCTCAAACTTTGTTTGTTTTTCAACCAAATTTCAAATATCAATTTCTAATTTTACAACAAAATTTTCATATCCAAATTTCAAAACTATATAATTCTATATAAATAATAATCTTCAAATTCGGTAAAGATTAATAAATGTTAATAAAGTTTATTAATATATTTTTTTTTTGTATTTTAAGTAATAGAATATAAAAACTGGTAAAAAAACTAGTTTATTTTACAGTAATTGCTTAACTTTTAACTATTTTTGAAAATAAAACTTTAATTTCCAAATTTTTATATGTAATTTGTAGTTTTTAAAGATAATAGATAATAAAATCTATAATTATAAAGGAAATTTTAAAAATTTGTTAGTTTTTTTTTGCATTTTAAGTAATAAAAAATAAAAATCTGTTAGAAAAAACTACTTTCTAACTATATAATAAGATTCATCCATTCAAAAATTTATTTTTACAATAATTGCTTAACTTTTAACTATTCTTTATGATGATTTTACTAAAATGTAAATTACCTTTAATTTCCAAATTTTTATATGTAATTTGTAGTTTTTCAAAATAAAGATAATAAAATCTATTATTATAAAGAAAATCTTCAAATTTTAAAAATTTGTTATTTTTTTTTGCATTTTAAGTAATAGAGTATAAAAATCTGTTAGAAAAAACTACTTTCTAACTATATAATAAGATTCATCCATTCAAAAATTTATTTTTACAATAATTGCTTAACTTTTAACTATTCTTTATGATGATTTTACTAAAATGTAAATTACCTTTAATTTCCAAATTTTTATATGTAATTTGTAGTTTTTCAAAATAAAGATAATAAAATCTATTATTATAAAGAAAATCTTCAAATTTTAAAAATTTGTTATTTTTTTTTGCATTTTAAGTAATAGAGTATAAAAATCTGTTAGAAAAAACTACTTTCTAACTATATAATAAGATTCATCCATTCAAAAATTTATTTTTACAATAATTGCTTAACTTTTAACTATTCTTTATGATGATTTTACTAAAATGTAAATTACCAAATTGAAGAAAAAAACTTTAATTTCCAAATTTTTATATGTAATTTGTAGTTTTTCAAGATAATAGATAAAGATAATAAAATCAATAATTATAAAGAAAATCTTCAATTTCTGAAAATATTAAGAAATGTTTTCGTTTTCAAATACTATTAGGAATTCCAATATTCTAAACTTGTTAGTTTTTTTTTGTATTTTAAGTAATAGAATATAAAAACCATTAAAAAACTAGTTTCTAACTATTTAATAAGATTCATCCATCCAAAAATTTATTTTTTACAATAATTGCTTAACTTTTAACTATTTTAATGATGATTTAACTAAAATGTAAATTACCAAATTGAAGAAAAACTTAACTTTTAATTATTTTAATGATGATTTAACTAAAATGCAAATTACCTTGAATTTCGACAAATATTTCGATCGAGAATTGCAACAATTTTAACGGTTTTTTGTGCAACAACTCCTACGCAACATTCTTCGCCGTTTATTTTTTCTTTGATAACACTTGTTCATTGACCAAAACAGCGCTGCATTATATTATATAGATATTTTTTTTTTGTTTAAATTCCATTCAAGCCTCGAAATTCAAGTTACGAAATCGAACATAAATAAAAAAAAATAAATCTATTTGGAAATTCAAACCGTTCGTCGCTTCGTGCATGTATTTTACGGACTATTGCATTCAAAAAAGTGTGAAAAAAAGCAACGAAATAATGAAAGAATTGAGAATTGATTGATAAATCACGAACGCCGTGCAAATTATGCTCAATTATTGTTTGGAAATTCTCGATTGTTTTCAAAACGTTTTGATTTATACGAAAATTATTATTATATATATTTTTTTTTATAAAATATTTAGTTAACTAATAGTTTACATATTTTGTTATTAAAGAATTGCAGATGAAAATAAGATGCAAAATAAACATGAGTTTTATTGTTGGATCGTGAGAACTAACGTTTTTCGAAACTTTTCTCTTCATACACCTAAATAATTAGCGAGACTTAAAGTAGATAAATGTGTTCCAAAATTTCTTTTCAATAATCAAATTACGTAACAATAAATCGCACGATCTTCCTACGCGAACTTTCTCGATGAAATCGGATCATCGAAATTGGCGAAAACAAGATCAAAAGAAAGTATGTCCACTTAGATAGAGAAAAAATAAATAAATTGAAATGTGAGATGAAGTCTTTAGATTATTGTAGTTGAGTTTTTTAAGGTGTTATTATTTAATTGTGGAAATTGAAAGTTTTTGTCTCTAATTAGGAGTGCAAGAAATAATCTTCTTCGAAATTTCTTTTCGTTAATTAATAGTAACTCGTTTGTGGATGAGAAAAAAGTTTTTGTGTGTGTGTAGATTTTTATTTTAAGCTTCGAAATTGAGTCTCTGAAGAGACTTTTACTTTCGAATCGTGGAATAAACTTGAAAGAATAAGAAAAAGAAAAAAAAACGTGAACTAATCACAGGAAACGCTCAAACATTATGCTAATATCCACTCGTTCTTCGCTGGAGGAATCTGATCATCGTTGCAACCGATTTCTTCATCCAACATTCAACCTTTTGCGTACCAAATACCAGACGAACCTTTTATCAAACGACCTCACACAATAATAACAACAACAACAACAATGCGAAATCGGAAAGTTTCAACTGCATTATTTTACTTTGATAATTCAATCTTTGTTTCTAAATTTGAGCAATTTCGAGTCAAAATCGAGTGTTACGCAATTCCCAATTTGCGCAAATGCGGAAATCGCCGAGCGTTTGTTAAGGCCGGAAATCTTCGGATTGTCCACTTGAAATTCACAGCTCGACGAGCGCGGGCGGATGGATTCGAGGCACGTCCAGACGCCGAACAAGATTCTTTCTTTCATTCATTCTTTCTTTTTTATTTATTTTCAGTTTGATTCCGAATCGAAACTTTACTGTCTCACTTAAGCAATAAAAATCCTTCGCCGCACGTTACATTATTCAACTTCCTGCATATCTCAACGATATAACACTTAAATCAAAGATGAAAAAAAAAATAAAATTTAAGAGTTATAAACAAATTATGATTATAAATAAATTAATTTTTAAATTTATTATTTAGGCAAACGTTTATAAACGAATTATGTTAATTAAATGATTTTTTTTAAAGGAATATATTAAAATATTGATGCGTATATTTAATTTAGTAAAGAAATAGATAGTATTTCAAGGTTGTCTTTAAGAGTAAGTAAAATTTTCTATATTGATTTAGTTGTGAAATATTGCTTGAAGAAAATGGTAAGTTTTTGCAGCTGTGCCTGCATTCGTTGTGTGTTTTAAATGCATATTTATCGGTTGAGTAAGAACGTTCGAAGATATCGTCGAAGAAACGTCCACTCGAATTGCGCAATGAAAAGGCGCAATTCGCAATTCTCGTCGCTTCCAGGATGAAAGTTCAATCGAGGAGAAAAAAAAACAACAAACGGAAGGATGGGCGGCGCAATTGACCCAATTGTTTTTTATTACCCAATCGCATGACCAGAAACAAACAGAAAAATGCAAACAAATGATTTTTTTGTTGTTGTTACTTTTTTTTTCTTCTTTTGTTTCGTTTTGTTGATTATCCCTGCGGGGATGAGGAAGGATGACAAATTGTTCGAAATTCGTTTCGAGCTGCCCACGAATTTGCAAATGGAATAAATTAAATAATAATAAATAAAATTGGTTATGCGGAGAGAAAGAATTTCGTACTTAACGAATCAAGGACTTTGGATTAACGCCTTTCCTTTGGAATTAGCAATTTCACTTCCTTCTGCTGCTACTACTACTACTTCTCTTTTCTCTCACTCGCACTCTCTGCAATTTGACCTTAACTGTTCGCATGATTTATCGACAATCATTGTCCTTTTCTTTGACGCAATCGAAGACAAATTTGAAAGAATATAATGATAAAAGTTTAGCTTAAAATATAAACAGCTCAACATTAAATCAACAAATTTCTGGTGTTGAGTAAATTTGCACGATTTTCTATTTGATACTGATGAAAGCTGAAACTGTAGCAAAAACCGTACAATTCTATCTATCTATATAACTAAGTTATTTACAAAATTTAATACTCATTTTAATGCTAACTAATTAATAAAAATATGTTTGACTTTATTAGTTTTTATAAAATTTAAAAAAGTAACAACTTTATATTTTAGTGAAAAATTAAATTATTGCTTTAGTTATATAGAAAACTAAACAATTATATTAAACTAGAATAATTCAGGAAAATATAAAGTATATTTGCATTCATGTAACATTTTTAGATTTTTTAGGAAATCATTTCTTAAAATGAAAATATTTGAGTTAAGAATAAAAAGAAACAGTTTTACATTTTACTGAATAATTAGATAATTGCTAAAATTATATAAAAAACTGAATATATTTAATAAACTAGATTAAATAAGGAAAAATTTAAATATCTTTGTATTACTGTAACATTCTTAGATTTTTAAGAAATATTTTTTAAAATTGAATAAAATAAAAAAGCTACAGTTTTAATTTTTCGTAAATAATTAGATAATTGCTAAAGTTATAAAGAAAACTAAATATTCATAATAAAATAGAATAATTAAGTAACATTTTAAATATCTTGGTTTTGCTGTAACATTCTTAGATTTTTTAGAAAATATTTTTGAAAATTGAGAATAAAAAAAGCAACAGTTTTAATTTTTCGTAAATAATTAGATAATTGCTAAAGTTATAAAGAAAACTAAATATTCATAATAAACTAGAATAATTAAGGAACATTTTAAATATCTTGGTTTTGCTGTAACATTCTTAGATTTTTAGGAAATATTTTTTAAAATTGAATAAAATAAAAAAGCTACAGTTTTAATTTTTCGTAAATAATTAGATAATTGCTAAAGTTATATAGAAAACTAAATATTCATAATAAACTGGAATAATTAAGCAATATTTGATATATCTTTGTATTACTGTAAGATTTTTAGGAAATATTTTTTAAAATTGAAAAAAATAACATTTTAATTATGAAGAAAAGCAACAGTTTTACTTTTGCGTCAATATTTAGATAATTGTTAAAGTTATATAGAAAACTAAATATTCATAATAAACTAGAATAATTAAGGAACATTTTAAATATCTTGGTTTTGCTGTAACATTCTTAGATTTTTTAGAAAATATTTTTGAAAATTGAGAAAAATAAAAAAAGCAACAGTTTTAATTTTTCGTAATTAGATAATTGCTAAAGTTATAAAGAAAATTAAATATTCATAATAAACTAGAATAATTAAGGAATATTTGATATATCTTTGTATCACTGTATGATTTTTAGGAAATATTTTTTAAAATTGAAAAATATAAAATTTTAAACATGAAGAAAACGCAGCAGTTTTACTTTTTTCGTAAATAATTAGATAATAGCTAAAATTATATAAAAAACTAAATATTCATAATAAACTAGAATAATTAAGGAAAATTTCAAATATCTTTGTGTTACTGTAACATTCTTAGTTATTTTAGGAAATATTTTTGTAAATTGAGAAAAATAAAATTTTAATTATGAAAGCAAAAGTTTTACTTTTTCGTAAATAATTTGATAATTGCTAAAGTTATATAGAAAACTAAATATTTATAATAAACTGGAATAATTAATTAAATTTTTAAATATCTTTGTACGATTTTTAGGAAATATTTTTAAAAATTGAAATACATAAAATTTTAATTATAAAGAAAAATCAACAGTTTTACTTTTTCGTAAATAATTAGATAATTGCTAAAGTTATAAAGAAAATAAAATATTTTTAATAAAGTAGAATAATTAAGGAAAATTTTAAATATCTTTCTATTACTGTAACATTTTTAGATTTTCTAGGAAATATTTTTGAAAATTGAGAAAAATAAAATTTGAATTATGAAGAAAAAGCAATAGTTTTACTTTTTCGTAAATAATTAGATAATTGCAAAAGTTATATAGAAAACTATATATTCATATTCAATTAAAGTAAATAAGGTAAATTTGAAACATACTTGCATCACTTTAACATTTTTATTTTTTTAGGGAAAATCTATTAAAATGAAAAAATAATTTGAATCAATACCTTTACTTTTTAATGAATAATTCGATAATTGTTAAAGTTATATAGAAAACTATATATATTCATAATAAACTAGAATAATTAATTGAAATATCTATGCATTAATTGCTAATTATTTTAAGAATAAAATACAATTTCGATAAAAAATTTCATAATTGAATCTACAATAAATTGGATAATCAAAATTTTTTGGAGAAACTGATCGGTCAAATTTGATCGTTGTTAAATCCTTGTAAAACCCATCAGGATCGTGTCTAATCCAATCGCCTAATCCCAAGTTTAATTCAATGGAATGCCATTTAGTGCGAGTCAACGAGAATCGGACCCAATCGCGTCTTTAATCCGATCCAATCCAATTTATTCCACTCCGCTTCGCGGATCGTCCTCCCTGCAAATTGCACGTGCACACGCACACACCGCAAAACGTTTAGTAGCATTCCGATCGAAATGGGATCAAGAATGCTGTGGAAACAAAAGATTAATTTTAGATTAAACAATCGCCGAGTCGTCGTCGTCGTCTGTCGTCTGTCGAAACGGTAGTAGTAATGCGTTTCTGATGACCTCTCGCAATAAATTAATTCAAACTTGATGCGTTTCCAGCAATTATTTAAAAATTGTATTGTCGTTTCTTAACGATAATTAAAAGTACGTTAAGGTGAATTTCAAGGAAATAAGTTTTGTTAATTATCGTTTCGGTTCGAAAACTATAAAATCTTGCAAATGATACGTGAAAATTATGAATCGATGAGACGAAGTCGCAGCGTGACCTTAAAAGACTAATAATATATTGGTGCAGCAACGTTCGCGGGAGCGATTGGAAAAGAAGTAATAAAAGAAACGACCTCTCCTCCTCATGCACACACACACAAATCAGCCTAGAAACCATCAATAATAGCTAGCTCGAAGTGTGCACACGGATTGCGACAGACGTTTTAAAGGCACTTTCGTTTTTTTTTTCTTCTTTACTTGTGAAAAATTTGTACGAAAGTGAAATGTTAATTGCGAGATGTTCGACTTGCGCAAAATCCATAATGGATGGATCTCCCATACGCGCGAGCGAGCGAGCCCCGTATGGAATGTGTCACAAGCAGATGGAAATATCGCGCAATCCCGTTCAATTAAACGGTTTCTTTGCCTGAAAAAATCAGCACAACACGTCGATGCAAGAAAATCTTCGTTTTACAGCTGCGGCTATCCATCGACCTTAAGATATTGCGAAAGATTTTAAAGTGCATTGTGTTTCTTGGATTTGTATCAAGGTCGAAGTTGCAACAGAAATGATTTTCTTTAAACTAGAGTACGGAAATGTTTGTTTATTTGCTGCTAACGCAACTTTCTCCGCTCATTAATATTTTCCGAAAACAAATGAAGAAAGAGCAAAAACAAATGAAGAAATAGAAATAGAAACTCGCCGTGGAAATGAACGGAAGAGATTTTCGTTTCCGTTTTTCGTGTTATAATTTAGCTAATATCTAAAATGCATACAAAAAATTGAAAATATTCTTGAGAAAGCTGAATAATTGGTGAATGCAAGAAGTGTCTTGGAATTGCTGTGCGATTTTAACTTTTTATCATAAATCTCTTAAGAAATTTCACTTCAATTTGTGTTTGAAAGATGAAAGTGATTTTATGCGATAATTAACATAATTTTATATGTTGAATCATTCTATAATTAAATCTTTAATAGAAATAGAATGAAATAAAATGTTTCACTTTTATAATTTACTAAATTATATCGATAATCATTTTAATTATGTAAAAAATTAATTGCATTTACTAAAGTTAAATATATAGAGAATAATATAATTAACGTATATATCTTAATTAGTAAATGAATAATTTATGAAATTGAATAAAAAACAGTTTTATATTTTAATTAATATTTGTTTAATTCTTTTAATTATATAGAATTGGAGATGTGTACATTAAAGTTAAATAATTAGAGAATATAATGAATATCTTGGAATTGTTGTACGTTTCTTAGTTTTCTTGAAAATCGTTTAATAAAATTGAAATAATTTTAATTCAATGAAACAAGTAGCACTTTAATAAATTAGTAATTATCTCAATAATGACTTTAGTTTTATAGAAAATTAAGTCTATTTACTAAATTTAAATAATTAAAGATTATGTAGATATCAATATAATTAAAGTACACTTTATAATTATTAAAGTTATAATTTATTAAATTGAAGAGCATTAAGAAAAAACACTTTTATATTTTAATTAATATTTTTTAATTCTTTTAAGTATACAGAAATGGAAAAAATGTGCATTAAAGTTAAATAATTAGAGAATATAATGAATATCTTGGAATTGTTGTACGTTTCTTAGTTTTTTTGAAAATCGTTTAAGAAAATTGAAATAATTTTAATTCAATGAAACTTTAGTAATTTAGTACATTTTCAATAATCACTTTAATTATATAGAAAATTAAGTCTATTTACTAAATTTTAATATTTAAAGATTATGTAGAGATCAATAGAATTAAAGTACACTTCTTAATTAGTAAATAAATAAATTATGAATTTGAAGAAGTTAAAGAAAATAAATTAAATTTTTCTATAAATTATTAGTAAACCAAATATACAAATTAAAACTGAAATCTTAGTGCTTATAAATAATATTTTAAAATTTCTATAACTTTCATAGTGTTATTTTTTCTTTGAATAAATCGCTTGTAAATGTGTTTCTGCAATTGCCGCAATAAAGCAGTCAACTAAATTCACGTTTTATAACTGAATATGAACGCGCTGATTTTACATATTACATACATAATGTTCACAAGACATCTGTGATTTATTTGCACTTTCATTTTTTTTCCCTCCTCCTAGTTACGACTTATAAACAAATGCATTGTCTCGTTGGTAACGAAAAAAAAAAGACTTTCAATTATAGATAAAAATCTTTCGAAATAAACTTTACAAAGAAATTATTATTACTATTATTATAATTATAACAATTCTGATCTAATTATTTTCTGGAATTACCTTCAATAATCTTCTAATTGCTTTGGCTTCCATCAATTTACACACGAAGAATGAATGAGTTTATTCAATTTTTGGTTTGGACGAAATGAGCCAAGCGAATGAGCGAGTGTCTTGAGAGAGAATATACCTAGGCTTATCCCTTCCTTATATACCCTTGAGAAGCGGTGTACCGTTAATCCTTATCTGTATACGGAATTTTCCAGGAACGAAATCTTTCTATGGAATTTTCCACCAACTGAAACTTTCTGGCGATTAATTACAAATCGTTCGCAGCACTAAATTGACCCAAAATTGATCCATTTTCCGTTCTTTTTTCTCCTAATTGCAGCATCGTTAACGTGGAAATCGAGACTTTTGATTTAACGATCTTAAAGCGCGAGCAATTTGCTTCAATTTATTTTGATAAAGATTCTTACAACATAAACTTCCTATCGATTTATTCGATTATTCAAATTTAGTAACTAATAATTATTTACGCTTATTTTAATCGAAATTCATTGATTTAATTATTGATAAAATTTAATTTTATTGAATTATGTTAGGAAATAAAATATGACAAATTTTTAAATTTTCAATTTGATTTTTTTTATAATTTTCTATTTGTCAATAAATGTTTGGAATTTCGTATATTTTGGTATATTAAAAGCGTTAATTGTGTATTTTTCGCGCGTATGGTGAAAATTTCATCGATATCTTCTGGTTTCGAAATGGTTTTAGTTATTGTTGTTGTTGTTGCTGATGGTGTGTGTGTGTGTTAGGTAACGCGGCGAATCCGGAATCTAGTCGAGCCGATCTGTCGGAGAGAAATTGAGATCGGAGGATTTGTGCATGCGGAGAAAGTGGAAAAATGGTGGAGGAGAGGAGAGAAAGATCGCTTTCGATTTCTGGACCGAAAAATTGATTTCTAAAAGGAACAAAAACGTATTCGCATGCAAATAACTATTATTATTATTAATTTGATTGGATTTCCTTAATCGACGGATGGAAATTTAGAAAATCCTTTCACCTGCCCGAAATCGGTAAACGATTTGTTTGCAAATTGAGAAATTGCATTGGATCTGGATTACGTAAAATTTGGATCGCTTCGCTGTGAGATCATCGGCGACTTTTACTTTCTTTCGGATTCGCGTTTGCATTTGGTCACTCACCACTACTTTCCTTCGACGATTCTTCCGATCCTCATTTGCATAACGTTGCGACACGAGCGTTGCGCGCACCGAGCGGCGTATTTCACCTTGACGAAGGAATTCCTTTGTCTCCGTTTTTTATTTTTTAATTTGATCTTTAATTCTGTTGCAATTCGTAAACCGAAACTTCCTTCTCCGGTTTTCGCCAATGATAAATTGCCATAAGTTTTAGATAATAAGTCGTATAAAGTTGTCCCAACTAATAAATCGGAAACCGCCACAGTCTCCTCGTACACTTACTTACACTTTACACTCGGCGCGCCGAGATGTTTTATTTATGGGGGCCAATCAAGTCGCCGCTTCTGCTGCTGCTGCCGCCTCTTCCTCAAGAGATTTATGTTACAACGCGACACCGAAACTTAATCGCCCCCAAAAATTACCAGCCTCAAACAATGTGCATTAAACTTACGACGACATTAAATTACACTCACTTCACGCGTAAAAAGAGAAAAATCTCTACTGCATCTCCGCATTTTCCAAAACATTCGCAATTATACTAATAAACAATCTATTTGCATCTTTAGAAATTGTTAAAAAATATTTTGTAAATCATTGCTTTAAATTTGTAATCAAAATTAGATTCTTTCAAAATAAACTTTCTCTCCTAGTTTACGTGGGCGTACGTATTCAAACCAAATACTAAATATTTCCTTACATAATCCGGTCTATATAAAATTTGAAATTTTATAGTTTTTTCAATTGAGACATCAAATAGGAAAAAGCGAACTTTCTTTCATCGATTACTACATTTTTTTCGAAAAACTCACCGCAAATCATTCAGTTTTTATTTCGTATTTCGAGTTTGTTTCTGTTTCCGCTTTGTTTTCAATACAAATTTTTGTTTTTGATTCGATTTTGTTATTTCCGCAATTTCAATTTTTATTTTTGTTTCCGTTTTAGTTTTGTTTTTGATGCAAATTTTTGTTTTTGATACGATTTTGTTTCCGTTTTGTTATTGTTTGTTTCTAATTCGATTTTGTTGCTGTTTCATTTTTGTTTTCATATTTAGTTTATCAAAAAGTTAACTTCTTTTGAAATTTTCTTTCGATTTGCTGAATTTTCGCTGTGGAATGGAGATGCAGTTAGTGCATTCAAATGAAGAGATGTGCAATAGGAATTGCCGCATTAATTGGGAGCATTTGCAATTTTAATTTCCTCAAACCCATTAACTCTAATTTATACATTCCATTAGTCTCTATGACTCTCTGTCTGTGTGTTTATGCGCCTCTCTGAAAGATTTATGCCTTCTTCTCGTTACATCGCCTCCGTCGTGCTTGCCCAACACCACCACGAACATTGATCAATTCACCCGACTCTAAATGTTTAATTGCTCAATCCGCAATAAGTCGATCCAGTTTACCTATTTTATTAAAACCTGCAGACTCAGACTTTCCAAAATGTTGCGATGCAAATGCAATTACAAGACATCAATTGCATCTGCGAAATCTCGCAGAAACGATGCTAAACGCTCGCAATTACATGATTCAAAATTTCAACAATAAAAACACGTACATTTTTGCTACAAACTAATTTCGTAATTTATTAAGAAAAATAACCAATTATAAAATTTAATTAGAATACATTTATTATTTAATCTACGAACAATAAATTAAAAAAAAAAAACTACATTAAAATAGGTTAAATCACAGGGAAGTTGTTTGAATAACAGTGAGAATATGGTTGAATAGCAATTGTTTTCCACTATCAAATCTCTTATATAATTGCATTCATTTCAAAGTACGAAAAAATGTAATAAAAATAATTAAAAAATTGTTTATCATAGAATTTTTTTGTGATAATTAATTTGAGCAAACTGCAGTGAAATAAATCAAATTATATGTGATTGAAAAAAATAAATTAAAAACCACAACCGCTTAGCAACAATTAAATAAACAAAAAATTTGAGACATTAATCATTTGTTTCATTTAGAAAAAAAAAATAGTGATTTAACTCCTGCTTCCTTATTGTGGCAATTACATGCTGCATTTTTAACCTCACTGAATTTTAGTTAGTTTTTATTTATTTTTTTCTGATTAGATTTTGTTGTTTCGTTTCTTGTTTATATTTGGATTTTTATTTTTGTTTCTTATTCGATTTTGTTATTGTTCCTTTTTTGTTTTTGATAATTTTTCAATTTTTATTTCTGTTTATTTGTTTTGTTTCTGATTCGATTTTGTTACTATTTCTATTTTGTTTTTTTGATACATATTCAATTTTTATTTCTGTTTCATATTTGTTTTTGATTAGATTTTGTTTCTGTTTCATTTTTGTTTATATTTGGAATTTCATTTTTGTTTCCAATTTTGTTTCTGATTCGATTTTGTTACTAGTTTTTCATACATATTCAATTTTTATTTCTGTTTATTTGTTTTGTTTCTGATTCGATTTTGTTACTGTTTCATATTTGGATTTTCATTTTTGTTTCTGATTCGATTTTGTTATTATTTATGTTTTGTTTTAAATAATTTTTCAATGTTAATTTTGTTAATTTCTGTTTTGTTTTTCTTACTGTTCATTTGTTTTCTATTTTATTTTATTATATTTATTTCTACTTTAATTAATATTTATTTCTAATTCGTTTTCGGTTAATGTTTGAAATTGTTCGCCGGTGAAATCATCGAAGTGGCGTCGACTTTATTAAACGTCATATCAAAACAAATAAATAATATTCAATGTCGACTCCGTTATTTTTTGTTCGTACCTGTTTCTCGCGAATTAAGGAATTCGTAAATAAATAAATAAATCGTAAATAATTTTATTTTTATTTTTTGGGATTTAGCATTTGGAAAGTTGTCCAAAACTAATTATTCATTAGTTAATTTTTTTCTCATTCGCAAAAATTTCTTCTCAACAATTAAATTTTTATAATATTTACAAATATAATAATCTTACAATTTTATAAAGAATTTCACAATAAAGCGATGTTTCGTTAAATATCATTTGTTTGTGGAATTTGAGAAAGTACATCCATGTAGTATGTAGTGTGTATATAAACGAGTGTATATCTCTCGTTGGAAAACAATGCTCTTCTGATAAATTACGAATGGGTATTAATCATAGAATAAAAGGAGTGTAAATACCAATTGGCACGACTCTGCAGTATGAATCTGTGTGAGTATATATCCATTATGAGTCAATTATAAACTTGATTTATCGAAAATGTTAACGGCCGTAAAACAAAGCGCATTCAATGATCAAACTAAAATTAACTCACAATTAAACTTAATTACCATGGAAACAATCACCAATTAAAACAGTTGAATGTAAACAGTTTGGATCGACATACGAGTTATTAATATGCAAATATTATTAAAAGGCATCAATATATGAATAAGCAATAAAGACGTGAACATTAATTAAATTTAGAGGGAAAAAAAAGTGTAAATACCAGAAGCTAAATTCTTCTCTCGTTTCAGTTGCGAGGATCTTTTGTAAATCATTTGCATTCTTGACTTTGCAATTTTATTGATTGGAATTGGAAAGTTACGAATATTATTATTGGATATATTTTTATTTTTTTTTGGGAATAACCTCGTAGAAATATTCGCTCTGAGTTTTAAGAAGTAAACAAATACTTTAATTAACATTTTATATTTTTTAATATAACTCGAAAATTATAATAGTTTGTACAGTTATTAAAAATGTATATTAAAGTTAAAACTATAGAGAATAATAAACTAATAGTTTTAATCTTGCGAAGCTGATAATTTTCTTGTAATTAATTACGAAAGATAAAAAAACGTCTCTTTAGTTTTTCAATTATTTTTTAAAATCTACATTAATAAGTATAATTATTAAATATTTAAATTCGAGCCAAAACTATAGAGAATACTAAAATTATAGTTGTATTCTTTTAAATTTTTAATAGTTTTCTTGAAACTAATTACGCAAATTGTATTTTTTTTTTACTTTATTACTTATTTCTCAAAATCTACATTAATTACTTTTATTATTAAATGTAGATTAAAATTATAACTAAAAATAGGTTTATTGTTTCATTCATATACATTTTGTAGTTTTTATTAAATAATTATTATTTTTTTAAAAATGTTTAAGTTTTTGATATTTTTAAATTGTTTATGAATTAAAGTACTTTGTGTTGCTTAGTTTACTTTAGATATTGTTGCGATGTACCACCTACGCAAGGATTGCGTAAACCGATATTCTTTATTTTCGTGAAAGCGATCCACGCCTCGGATTCCGCGCTCCTTCCTTTCGACCTTTTTGTGCGCAATTTCGTTAATTCCGATGTTTACATTTACGTTTTTCTCCTTATTTTGCAGATGCTGCGCCTTTACCTTCGTCATCGTCGTCGGTGGATGATCAGCAAGCGGCTGCGGCCGAAGGAGAAAGAGATGAATACGTGGAGGCGCTGGAGCAGGAGGAATCTCGTAACGGGGAGCGATTCGAGGGAAGCGAATCTTTCTATCCATCCTTCGCGCCCTTCAACAATCCGCCTCTGGGTCATTCCCGACCATTTTACCAGCAGGAAAGGGCGTACAGTCACAGACCGACGGGATACCAGCAGCAACAGCAGCTCGGGTTCGATAGAGGCGCCCGTTTCAGCGGTTACAAAAGTGACGCGTCTTCGGCCGATTCCAACGGTCAGGGTCTGCTCGGTTCCGGTAACTTTGGGGTGATAAGAGGTGGCACGTTCTTCGGCGACAGCGATGGAGATGCTTCCGGTTACGAGCAGTACGGATCTTACTACCAGAACGGACACGGAAGACCTTCGTTCTACTTCCCGAGCAACAACCCAAAACCGAGGCAGTTCCAGCAGTTCGAGAACTTCAGGGATTTCGCGGACATCAACGTTCCATCCTCGTACTCGCACTACGTCGTCGTCTACGCCAATAAGAACAGCACGACGCAGGAGGAAGCCATCAGAAGGCCGAAGAACATCATCGAGCATCTGCAGCTCTTGGACGCCGCGGAACAGAAGAAGTTATCCAAATCCAAGAGGAAACTTTCTTTGACTTCATCCTCCGATAAGAAGAGGCCGCGATGGACCAAACCTTCACCGCGGGATCTCCGCGAACCTCTTCTCGCCCTCAGCTGAAGACATCTTCACCTTAGCTATCATTTTTCCTCCCAACTCTCTTTTATCCTTTAAACATTATTTTATTATTTCTTTCGTTTCAACTTCGCAGGACCGTACCTGACTGTTTTATCTTTATTATTATTTTTTTCATCATCCATTTTTTTTTTCGTGTGTATGTAATACGATTTTATTTTTTTTTTCGATTTTCCTCCCTCCCTGATCGAGTGCGAATGCGTGTGATATTACTAAATGAATGCCTTAGCTGTTAAGTAGTTTTTTTTTAAGTGGAGCGACAGAGCCATCAAAACGTAATTTAATTAGTTATTTTAAGGATACAAATAAAAATGTAAGAGAAAAAAAACGAAACACAAATCTACTATGTATATATATTATATGGATACGCGTGCACGTTTAGTGTGCACTAAATAAATGCTATTTTTTTATATAAACTCCCATTTATTTATTCTTGTTTCGAAACTTCCACATACACCTGAAGCCTCCTAATTCGCAGCAACAGGTTGCGCACTGTTGTCTATCATCTCTTCCTACTTTTACGAAAGTCAATTTTGCAAATGCCATCAACGTCACAAATCTATTATTACGCATTTTTTGGTATTAGAATTATGAAAGTATGAAAGTAAGAGATGTAAACAAGTTGAACTTCAACTGCTTTCAGGACTCACTTCGTTCGCCCTTCAAGTAAACTTAATATTAACTTTAATTTCATTTTTTTTTTGAGTGAAAATTCTTTTAGAAATTAACACTTTATGATGAAAACGATTGAAGTACGTGATCATACTTCAATTGCGTTCAGGACAGTAATACAATTTACAAATTAATTAACATTTACTGCGTGTTGTAATATAATTTCGTCTTATTCAATGATGGGCAGTGCAGTGAAGTCTTCCTAAGCAGTGGTTTTGAATTGTATTTTGCGCTAATACTGTGGATATGTTTGAAGTGTGTTCGATTGGGATGCAAATGTGAGGAGATATTTATCGTTGTTCTTGGGGGGCGGGTGTGGATGAACGGTTATGAAAGGAATAAGTTTTACGATGGAAATTGAATTGGTGTGTATTGGAATATATATACTCGTATATATGCAGAAAGAATGGAAATGAAATATTTGCGGTGGAGACGATATGGGGTGGGAAGAGAATGGTAAAGGTGGATGTGTTTTACAGCGATAGGAATTGGTGGTTCGTTCGATGGTATCGCGGCTGGAAGCAAATGGATATTCGTTCGGGCAGGATGAAGACACTTGCCGTTATTTGTTATATTACGTGCGGAATATGGATTCTGCAGGAGGGTGGATGTTGGAAGCGGAGTCGCGGACTGCCACATCTCTTGCTCTCTTCTCCCCGTATCACTCTACACACGGCCGGAACTAATTTGAAGTTGGCGGAAGGATACATTTGTCATAGGGTCCCCTGCGAGCCATGATCGGGTCGGATGAAGTTATGAGAGGCAGAGTGCAGTAGATCACCTCAACCATCGGAGCGAGAGAGAGAGAGAGAGGGCGAAGAACGGTCCGAGAGGCACGCACCCCTCTCGAAGAGAGAGAGAGAATGCATGTTCGCTGCGAGTGAGAATAAGAGTGAGAGAGTGTGATGGACCTCGATGATGGTGCCTGAGGGGTCGCGGCATCCCGGGGGACTTGACCCGGGCAAAAATCATCTCCTCTTCGGCCGCCGCCACCGCCGTGTGCAGAAATCATCTCTTTTTCCGTGCCAACAGAGGAACGTCGGATCACTTTCGCCCGGTCTTCCGGAAGCGGATTGCTTTATCTACCGGAATCGAATGGGAATGGGAAGAAAGAGAAGAAGGAATTAATAGGTAGACGAGATACATCTCGTGGATGGATGATTGCTTGGAGGAAAGGTGCGCAGCTTTTTTTCTTCCGGTGGAATTGGCGAGAGGAGGTGGTGGAGATGTGGAGGCGGGGGAGGAGGTGAAGAAGGAGGGTGTTGTTTCGCCACCCTCGATCCAGTTTCACGCGTAGAAGACTATAAAACCATAAAACGCGATTTATAGGTTTATTGCCTGCTGCTTCTCATTTGCGCCCGGCTACAAAATGTTAGCTTTTACACCTCTCCGCCCTCACACCAATCCACCTCCTCATCCTCCTCCACCCTTGCAACATCCACATAAACCTTTATCTCCTTTCCAAAACCATCCTCACCTTCCTCCACGTACCGAGCATTATATAATAATTTTTACGGCGCCCATCACCCGCGACAAAATGAAAAAACTTCGCCTCTCGCCATGATCTACGAAGTGTAAACAACTTTACCAGAAGCCCTATTCCCACTTCCCTCTCTCTTTTTTTTTTTTTACTTTACTCATTCATACGTGTGCATCGCATCCTCCCAACCAATTTACTGCTCCCGCTTGAAATACGGCTCTGCACACAATAAAAACATTACGCTCATTTATTCACAAATCCATAAACATTTAGCTCATCCTTTATGCGGCCTTCTCTCACACTCTCTCACTGCACCATCAAAATCCGCTCCGCTCCACCGTAATTGTTACAATTTATTACCTCCACCTTCCCATTTAATCGCCCTCAACCAAAAGCGTGCACAGATTTTCCCCCCTTTTAATTGCCATCACCTGAACACAATTGTGCAATTTCCACTCTAATTTTCTTTTTATAGATATTGCACATTCCATTTCTATTTACTGCATTTCATTACAAGAATTACAATTATTAAGAACATTTTTACTTATTTAATTATGAAAATTGACCAAACCTTAATTGCCTGTCAGGACTCGCTCCGTTCGCCCATCAAAAAGTATTTATTTCTAAAAGAACATTCACTCAAAAATATTACAAAATTAAATTTAATATTATTTATTAAAACTTATTGTTATTTAATTTTTAATATATAATTGTTTACATGATGGGCGAACGAAGTGAGTCCTGAAAGGCAATTGAAGTAAGTGATCATACTTCAATTGCGTTCAGGACTCACTTCGTTCGCCCATCATTTTCAATATTTCCTTTCATTATTTCGATTCAAAATACTTAAAGTTTATAATAAATAGAAGTGGTAATCCTTTCATTTGATGAGGAAAAAATTAATAAAACGAATTGAAGTAATATATGCAACTCAACTAGCACATTTTCTATTAAACATTGAAAACTAATCAAATACACTATTTTACCTAATCCTCTTGTAAACCTTCTAAAAACTATTGGTTTCACGAAATACGAGAAGATAAATTTTGTTCCGATTAAGTTTATGTTTTGGTCCGAAAGAGGACTGGAAGAAGAAAAAATGGTTAATAGATAATTACTTCGGTAACTGTTAATTGCTCAACCCTTAAACTTGAACGCTCCCGCAGGCGTTTCGAGCCCCCAAAGGATAACGTCTGAAACGTGAGAAACCGCGTCCGTCCGCATCCAAACCGAACATATTCAACCCCCGAACATGCACTTTTTCAACAACATTTACAAAATCTTAAATACAATAAAATCGTCAAAAATTTAAAACATTTTTTAATCAATTAAATCTACAGATTTGAAGAATACGCAAGAAACTTAAGTGATAAATTGCGTAACGCAAATTGCGTAAGGTCTGATCTATCGACCTTTTTGCCCTCGCATCACCTCGGATCCATCAGCAAAGTGAAATTCCTTTTCGTGCTTTCTAATGTATCGCTTCTTTTTCTTGTCATCTTTATTTTTTTTTGTTGTTGTCAATTCGTTTCCGAGATTCCGCAGTAAATAACGATGCATCCAAAACACTTTCTTTCTTTCCGACACGAGACACAACTGTTGCTCAATAGAAATCTTCCTGCTTCTTCTTACGCTCGAAAACACGAATAAAGAACAGATGCTTCAATCAATTACAGTTGAAGTTGAATGATCGCATAAACGTTTCATCGATTCAATAAATCAAATAAATTATTGCTTTTTTAATGAACGTTAACGCTTATTATTGCATAAATAAATTACGTATTGTTCAATCGTTTCGTTGAATATTCAAGCAGGAAAATCGACAATAAATTAACGTAGAAAAGGTTTTTTTTTCTTTACTTTTTTTTCATGTAAATGATTTCGCGTTAAATCGATGAATAAATTCGTTTCATCCTCAATTAATGAAGTAATTAACACCACATTCTCGTATTGATTTATTGAAATTATTCAACATTTACAAATTATTTTCACACGTCTGATAGATTATAATATTTTTAATTTACGAATATGTTTATTGGTGGAACGAATAAATAAATTAAATAAAAAATAAACGGACGAAATAGTTTTCCAAGCGGAAGTTGTATATATTGAAATTTATGAGTGGGAAACGAATCGAAAAAAAAATTTATAAGTTGTAAAAGTTTTAAACTTCCATTCCGGTCGTTCCTTTTTTTTGACATACGTAATGCGGGGCGAAGAAGAGAAATAAATATAGTAAAAGTAAAGAAGTGTATAGAACGTGGGGGGACGACGACGACGACGGAGAAACACGAAAACGAAATCCGCGCCAATTTATTGGACTTTAACGAACACAAAACAGGTCGTATTTCATGCGGATTATGGAGTATTTGCGCAATTACAGTCGGTAAGTCATAGTATAAATCAGTGATGCAGCAGGTGAGAATTTATATAATAACTTTATTCCTTTCTTTTTTTACATTTACAATTTTTAACAAATATTATTAAACTCTTTACTTTTAAATTAATGACATTTGTTTTTCTATTGTTATGTATAACCATTATTGTTAGTATTGTTGTATCTTATGTTATATCTGTATGTTTATGCACAGATACGAGTATCTTTATGACTTAGTACTTATCCACTCTCTAAGCTTTCCGATAAGTAAAAGGTACGAAAAGACATTACTAATCTTAATCTTACATGACAATATTTAATCCTATATACAAACTAGAGAGTCCAGAGATATTCCATCCCGGGACACGACACTATTATATTTTAAGTTTTGTTGTAAAAAAATAAACATATTAAGACTTGAAGGGCGAACGAAGTGATTCCTGAAAGTAATTGAATTTTAATTTAGTATTTCAACTATTTAATTACTTATATCAAAAAGCAATATTTTTCAGTTCGTTTTTAATACTATTATGATTTAATTAAGTTTGTAGTCATAATCTTCTTATGTGAAGGGCGAACGAAGTGAGTCCTGAAAACAGTTGAAGTAAAAAATGATACTTTGATTTTAATAGAAAATTGAACTTTTGTTCTGGAATCAATTGTTTTTGAGTCCTGAAAAACAAGTGAAGTGTAAATGAAAATTCAACTGCTTTCAGGACTCACTTCGTTCGCCCATCAAGTCTTGAAATATCCAAACAAACAACAATATTATTAAAAATGACTAATATTGACTGCAGAAGAATACATTAAGCAAATAAATCGAAAATTTCATTAATAAACACGAAGAATCCAAGAAAACTATTCATATGTAAATTATAGTTTTTAATGTTATTTTGATGAATAGATTTTGTAAGAAACATTAACGAACTTACTAATTGGAAATAATTTCGTGATTTTTCTAAAATTTTAACTTATTTCATTTGAACGATTAGATACAAGCGCACTTAATTTCAAGGATAATGTTTCAAGAAAACAATGAGTAATTATTGCAAATTCAATCGAGTTATGCTAATTATTCGAATAATTGCGGGTACCGGCCTGTTAATTGGATACGCGAGGTTATTCATTCCGCTTTTATCTGGTCGTTCGCTCGTGTTTGTTTATTGCGGAGATTAAGCTTAACAGTAATCCAAAACTAACGGTATTTGAACACACAAAAAAAAATAAACAGTTGAATCCGAACGAAAACAGTTGCCTGCGATCGAACAACGCGCGATGCCACGGTTCGTCCAAGTCCTCATCCTCATCGTCGGTTTACTCAACCATCTCGATTTACCAACGTCTTCATTGGCTGGTGTGTATTATACTCTACTTTTATTTTACCCTTAACGCTTTTTTCCTTCTTCTCTTGCGAGGTGATAAAATCTGATTTTCTTTCGTTCCTGGCAGACTGCAGGTGGAGGCCGCAACGGAAATCCGAGGATAAGCAGCCCATATTTCTTAATACCGGTCCCGGTTTTATTATTCCGAAAAACGGGAGCGTCCTCCTTGGGGATGAACAAACCGTGCGCATCTCATGCCCCAACAGGAGGAACCATTTAACCATAAACAGTAAGATCGGCCGTAACGCAATTACCCTCTTCTAAATTGTTTCCTCTGCGTATATATATATATAAACCATTTTTTTCTTCATCCTCTTTTCAGGTAAGGCTAACGAGACTGTTGGGGTTTGCGTCGGCGGGAAACTCAAAGTGGAGGACGTCCTCTACGATGATTTCAATGAGCTGAGATGCAATCGAACCGTCCTCGGAGACGTCCTCGAAACAAATTCGAGCTGCGGTCCTGCCGACGTCGACGGTCAACTGTTCGAGATCGGATACAGGGCGTTCGGGACGTTCCACTCTCTAATCAGAGTATGTTACGATAACACCAGAGGCAACGCTCTCTATTCCGAGCACATCATCTATGGACAATCCATCAGAAGTAAGTTTACACACCGCAATCACTCACTCACCATTAACTATAGATAAATCCATCTCTCCCCAATTAAGCCTCAACTGTCACGGAATATCATAAATGTCACTTTGACAGTTACCGAAACATTTGCAACTTGATTAAAATCGAAGGTGTATTGACCGTACGGTAATTAATTATAATATTTTCTTTTCGTAGTATTATTAATAGATTTCAAGAAATACGTAATAATATGTAAAATTACTGCTTTGTCCATAATTCCTTAGTACGAATAATCAATACTAATGTAGTTAGGACTTTACTATCTTTAGTTTTATTTGCTGTATTAATCACTAGTTTTAAGTAAATCAGTCCAAATTCCAAACGAAACAAATAAAGGTTTTAATCGTTTTGCAAATAAATAAATTACAAATATTACTGTCATTTTATAGCTTTAAATATTTACTTTAATTAGATATATGCGTAATTATATTATTGACTTTATTTTATAACTTAAGAGTTTTAGCTTTAATTTTATCAAACATTGAAACATTTATATAATTTTCTTAATAATTTAAAAGAGAAAATGTAATTTATTATTATTTGTAGATGCATCTCGAGCTAAATATCGTCCGTCGTTCAGCTCGCAGGGACTCGGAGCTGGAGTGTCCGCATCCGTGGCGTACAAAAGGCCCTTCCAGAAGTCAACCTTTAACAAATTGTTGGGTTCGTCGGTGCTCGGAAGCAAGTACATCAGCAAGAAGAACTTCCTGACCAGAGGGCATCACGCCCCGGATGCGGATTTCCATTTCGCGGCGTGGCAATTCTGCACGTACTTCTACATAAATGCGAGCCCTCAGTGGAACAGGATCAACGGCAGAAATTGGGCCCTGATCGAGAACCTGGTGCGAAGGGTGGCCGGAAAACTGGCGAGGGATTTGACGGTGTACACGGGAACCTACGGCGTTTTATCCCTGAACGACACCGAAGGGAATCAGCAGGAGATGCACCTCGTCCGCGGCAACATCCTCCCCGTACCCGAGTACAACTGGAAGCTGGTGGTGGACGCGGAAACGGCAGAAGCGATCGTTCTTTTAGTGCTGAACAACCCTTTCGTCCATCCCGAAGAAGTGGTGCATCTCTGCGAGGATTCCTGCCGCGAGAACGGATGGCATCACAAGAGTTGGAACAAGACGCAAAATGGGGCGGTTTTCTGCTGCGAGTACGCGAGTTTCGAAGAAGCCGTGGGCCCTCTGGTGCCCGCCTCGTTGAACGTAAGCGGCGTTCTGCGAGGCCCGTTTTGGAAGTAGAGGAGAAATTACATATTCTTTAATTAAATTTAACAATTGCGAGAACAGAAGAGCAACCGGAGAATAAGAAACAAAGAGAGAAAAAAAGCAACGACTGGAGGGTTGGAAGGCAGCCGCCCGCCCCGATTGTTCCACTTGTAAAGTAAACAGTTACACCCTCAAGAGGCGGCGGTTTTTCCGGATGGAGGATGGAAGAAAACTTAATTTTGCCGCATTAGCCCCGGAAGGAAAACGAGGGTAAAAATAAAATACAGAAGTGCGAAAGAAAAGTTTTTCTTTCTTTCATTTCATTTCTTCTTTTGCTTGTCCCACCGTCTCCAGAGATCCTGCTGTATTATTAAATCAAACTTCGCTGCGGCTGTCTTTAATTGCTCTCAAATCTTCCTCTACAACACACGTACACACACACAAAAACTTAGTTTCTAACACTTTTCAGAATCGTTATTTATTCCACACAAAATCTATTTATTTTCTTATAAAAAGTACTTTTAAACTAAATCTGTTACATTTTATTTATAAATTATTAATAAAAAAAAAATTTAATACTAAACTAATTAATAAATCAATTTTATTAAATTAACGTATTAATTTCTCTTCACATCTTAAAACTAGATGTATTAAAGAATTAAACGTGATGATAAAATTAATTAATTTCAGAATTGTTAATAAAGAAAATTCACTTTGAAAATGAGGTGTATTTAATTTATCTAGAGTGAAGATAGTAAACGTTTGGATCATTGGAGCCATTTGATTTAAGAGGTTTATAATCGGGTAATCCGAAACAGTCGCTGCACGTTTTCGCAGCCGCCTCCCTTTTCAAGTTTATTATCCGAATAAAATGTGGACTTTAATAGGTCATCAGGTAAACCCTTTAAGCGCACTTAATTTAACCGTAAAGATAAAGATTTTTTTATATAAAACTTATATAATTTTAACAATTATTACTGAAAAACAGTTAAAATAAAAATGAGTTACAAAAATCGTTTAATACTAGAAGAAAAATATACTTCTTTTTTGTAAAATTATTAATAAAAATTATTTATGGTATATTAAAATTTTATTTTGTATAGTTTTAGCTTTAATTTGCGTATTTTATAAGGTAAAATGTAAAATATTAACAATTTTGACCTTGATAATTCGATTATTAATTTAGAAATATATTACATTAAAATTTTTTATTTCAAATTATTCTATATAGTTTTAGCTTCAATTTGCGTATTTTAGATTATTTATAACTTAATTAGTTACAAGCTAAAATGTTTGCAATAAATATAATTTTCATTGAAAAAAGATTATTTTAAATTTTGATTTATCTCTATAAAATATTAAATTAATATATTAATTTCTATTCATATTTTTAAAGTAGATAAATTAAAGAATTAAATGTGATTATAATAAGTTTTAATACTGCGTTTATTAATAAGGAAATTTAAGATCGAAGATGTGGATGTTTTTTATAAATTAGTTAAGAGTTATTTAAGGTACTCTTTAAGCGCACTCAATTTTCAAGCTTTACGAGTGCTAAGATATGTGAATGAAAGAAAAAAATAAATATGAGAAAGGTGAAAAGTCCACTTGAGAAACTTAATTAAGTTTATAAATATTTAGGTATTAAGATTAAAAACGAGAATGAAAAGGAGAAACGTAGGTGTATGTATTGTGAGCGCGGGAGAGAATTTTTTTTTTGTATGAAAATTTTTCTGGGGTTTTCGCTAATGAATTTAGGCCCTGCTCGAAGCCCCCGCGGCGCTTTAGATTGCCCCGCTCTTTTGCTCTCACTCTCTCTCTCTCTCTCAGCTCGCTGCAGCGGAATTAGTCGGGGGTGGAGGTGGTGGTGGTCGGTTATACTCGAGGGACTTAACTTGCGTCGTTGACAATTTGAAACTTATTTTAACATTCATATAGGTACATATTCCGTCCCTAATTTATATGTATATTTATTACGATCTGCATATCCTTCCTTGCCCATCTCCGTCTCGCTTTTTCGTTGCGTTCACGTAATGAACATTAGCTGCGAAAAGAGAGAGAGAGAGATGATTTCGTTGCGATGAGAGAGGGCGCTGTCCTCCGGGTTAGGTGTGATTTATTTAGGGCCTCCTGGAGAGGCCATTTATTAAATACCATACAATATGACCCCTCTTCGTCCTCCTGCGAGATGAGATTACCACCGCCTGCTGCAAATGAATAAATAACTAATAAAAAAAAAAAAAGGTAACAACGAGGACAACGAGGAGGAGGAGGGAGGAGTGAGATGGAAATTGTAACGGCGAGAGATGAATTAAAATTTCGGTTTAATGAAGCCATGTGTTCTAGTTAGAGTCCGGAGATTGGGTTTGTTTGGAGCGCTCGGACTCTCTTCTTCGCCATGGGACGGCTTTAATTATGAGCTACAAGTCCAGATCTGACGGACGAATGGACTCTCCTCTACTCCTGCTCGCTGCAGAGAAATGCGGACGACGTTCCTTTGAGGATTGTACGCGGGGAGGGCATAAACCGGCTATCTGTAATGGAGCAGAGAAGCCCTTTCGTCGCTTCTCTCTCTCTCTCTCTCTCTGACTTTTCGTATCTTTGCATCTTCTCCGGAGAAGAGCCATTAAGCTTAAACATGCAGAGATCTTCGCGAAGGAGTCGCACGCTGCCGCCGCTTCCTCGGCATCCCCGGACGACGATAAAACTTTTTCTTAAAGAAGCAAAACTGTCATCAGGGCGACGTGTAGAACAATGTGTCATTGTTGCATTGTCGCTCGCCGGCATCCGGCATTATAATATTTATTATTTGTGTGTCCCGGATGAGCGGCCGTTACGGGAGCGCGACGCGCCCGAATCTCTATTTTATTCAACTGCTGCTCCTTCTCCTCTGCTTCATTCTTTTACTTTTCTCTCGCATCTTTTACGACAGCAGAAGTGTTTAAAATTACCTCCGCCGAGACGCGCGTCCTCATTTAATTTTCATGTCCTGCACAAAAACGCCTCTGCTGCTGCTCCTGCTGGAATTGCAGGATGAGCTTGAGGATGAGGAGGATTAAAATATAATACGGACTCTCATAACCGCGTGGACCTCGAAAATCTGTTGCATAATTGAGTGATGCCCTCGCAACACTCCATAATCCAATTAACCGACAAGAACTTTCGCTTTTTAAAATTTTCCTTTTTCAAACTCATATTCAGCCCATCATTTTAATATAATCATTATTTTTATATTAAAATTATTAAGAATTTTCATTGAAACTTCAACTGCTTTCAGGACTCACTTCGTTCGCCCTTCATAAAGTCGCTAAACTAATATTAAACATAAGCCAAAAAGATTAATTTAAATTTGTAAAAAATATTACACAATATTGTTCATAAATAATTAACACTTATTAAGTATAATTATTTTTTTAGTAATAATTAATGTATTGAAGGGCGAACGTAGTGAGTCCAGAATGCTGAAGAAATTCCATTGAAACTTCAACTGCCTTCAGGACTCACTTCGTTCGCCCTTCATAAACTCGCTTAACTATTATTAAACAGTAGCCAAATAGAATAATTCAGATTTCATACAAAATATTACATAATATCGTTTATAAATAGTCAACACTTATTAAATAGTATTATTTTTCAGTAATAATCAATATCTTGATGGGCGAACGAAGTGAGTCCTGAAAGGCGAGAATTTTTATTGAAACTTCTACAGCTTTCAGGACTCACTTCGTTCGCCCATCATTCACTAACAAAATTATCATAACTTAAATGAAAATAATAATTATAGGTATATTTTTCTTTTACTTCAACTAAATTTACGTAAAGTGAAAGATTTTTTTTTATTGAAGAAATAAAGAAAATAATAAATAGATATGCATGTAAAACTATAATTTAAAAAAAAAATGTAGTTTAGGAAATATAATAAAATATTTATAATTAAGTTTGTATAAGATAATTATCTTATTCAGTTGTTGCCTAATATTTGATATTTGTGAATGTTTCGGTGAAATAAAAATGTTCACGTTGTTTGCTTAATGCTAACGCGTGTAGTAGTAAAAACTAGTAATTAATAGCACTAACGAAAACTATCAACTGTTTGTTCGACCATGTTGCTAGCTTTATCGGACGCCAATCTACGCGTGTTTTGTTTTGTTTCGTACTGTTTTTGTTTCGAGGGTTGCGTGATGTGCGTTGAACCGTGCAGAAGATAAGGGACCTGTAGTGGTTTTCAGTCTGGATATTTGTTAAGTAAAATAACAATATATAAATGCGAATCTAATACGAGGGAACATATTGCCTGAATTATATATAAGATCCGTGAATAATTGAGGATCGTGCAGCGCGCATTACCTCATCGATGGGGCGTATTGCACGACGATATCACCCCTCTTCTCTGCTCTCGGAGCAGCAGCAGCAAAATCAACCCCTTTTGCGTCCCTGCATGTTTGATGGGTCGCCTCGGGGCAGAAAGACCGACCTCCTCTACTCTACTCCACTCCACATACGCAACTTGCTAATGTATGTTGCAACACCATATGCCCACATATTACTCTCGAGGACCTGTCGAACTATGAAAGCACCAGAAACCAAACCAAACAGCCCTCCTCGTCCTCCTCATCGTCGATCAGACGGGAGGGTGGGTGTCCGACGTCCCTCTGACGACTTCATCCCCCTTCATCTCGTGCATAATACGCGCACACATATACAAATTTCCACTTGTTTGCCCTTATGCCGCTTCACGCTCCGAAGACTCCTAATTACGCAAAGAGAAAGAGAGAAGTGCAACTAACAGGAGGAAATATTAAATGCAAAAAAAAAATTTGGGTAGAATAAACGAGCGCAAATTAAACAATTAAACGCAATTTATTTCGTTGTTTGTAGCCCTTGCAAGGAGGAAAAAAAATTGTAGGTAGACAGAAGAGAAAAAAAATACGCTGATTATCTAAATAGTACGCAATCCCCAAATGGATTAATTAAAAATAACGCGTTTCTTCGCGCCTCGTTTGACGATCGTGGCTCCTCAATTGCCGCGATTTAATTTTAATAAAAATTACGAGGGACGAAAATGATGAAATGAAACGATAAAAAAAGAGGAAATGAAATGAATGTACCAGAGAAAAAGGGATGGTAAAGGAGGAGGCCCGAAACGCAAATTACACATCTTTCTCTTTAAATTAACCGGAGCCCTCCGGAGCTCATCTCGTCTTAATGTAATTTGCTTAACGAACGGAGCTAAACCGAAATTCCCTCAGCCGTGTCACCTCATCCCTCCGTCGCTCGCCGAAAACCCTTCGCAGCCGCTCGGAACAAACCCTGAATATTCAGGGGTGCCCAAAGCGCGAACGACAGAGAGAGATGAAAAATGGAAATACGAAGAGAGAGAGAGAGAGGAAGAGAGAAGCATAATCGTGAGGGCAAGGCGATCGTTCTCTCTGTGTGTGCAAAACTTTTCAGTATCGCTTCGTGTTCAAGGTGTAAGCTAATTATTCACTTAATTCCTAAATTTCCTTAAGACCATTAACTCCTTCCTTATTAAATTACGATGCGACACACACACAAAACGAGAGCGTAAGAAAAGTGTTGGAGAAAGAAGAGAAAAAAAATATTTCGACACAAAGTGGGTTCAAATTTCCATACCAAATTCTAATGTCTTAATCGAAACAGTAATTCGACTACTTATTACTAATCTTGTATATATATTTTTTTTGCACTTCAACTGCCTTCAGGACTCACTTCTTTCGTCCATCATCAACACAATTAATATACATTGAACTAAATAAAAAGTTATTTCTTTTAAGTTAATATTACATAAAAATAAGTAGTAAGTGTTAATTATATTTTTGCATTATTTCTATTATTGATGGGCGAACGAAGTGAGTCCTGAAAGCGTTAGAATTATATTTTTTGCACTTCAACTGCCTTCAGGACTCACTTCTTTCGTCCATCATCAACACAATTAATATACATTGAACTAAATAAAAAGTTATTTCTTTTAAGTTAATATTACATAAAAATAAGTAGTAAGTGTTAATTATATTTTTGCATTATTTCTATTATTGATGGGCGAGCGAAGTGAGTCCTGAAAGCGTTAGAATTATATTTTTTGCACTTCAACTGCCTTCAGGACTCACTTCTTTCGTCCATCATCAACACAATTAATATACATTGAACTAAATAAAAAGTTATTTCTTTTAAGTTAATATTACATAAAAATAAGTAGTAAGTGTTAATTATATTTTTGCATTATTTCTATTATTGATGGGCGAGCGAAGTGAGTCCTGAAAGCGTTAGAATTATATTTTTTGTACTTCAACTGCGTTCAGGACTCACTTCGTTCGCCCATCATCATCACTTTTAATATTCCTTTTACTTCATACAAATTATCTTTTAAATAAGTATTAGGTAAACATGATCAATTAGTACTAATTAACTCTTGGTATTACTTATATTCTTGATTGGCGAACGTAGTGAGTCCTGAAACCGTTGGAATAATATTTTTTGTATTTCAACTATGTAATTTTTATTTATTTCTTCATTAAAAGTTGTATTCTTATTTGAAAAATTATGATATAAATATACTAAGAATTGAAGGATAAAGTTGACTAAATTATTTAAATAAAAAAAAGACACAGAACTGTAAAGTTGTGATTTTGTTGAACCGCCGTTGAATTAAAGTGTACTGAATAATTCAGATTTAGTTAAGTGTTTTCTGTGATGGGTTTCGGGTGCGGAAAGTTGAGGCCGTAAAGTTTCCCCGTTTCGCCCGAAAACTAACGAAGTCTAGATGAGATGTATTAACCTTGCATACGCGTTTAACTCTCTTAAGAGCAAAGCGACCGTTACATTTGAATTCGTGATAATCTGATGACTTATGCAGGACGGGAACGACGAACGCCGCGCGACCTAAAACCTAATTTTGAGGGTCCTAATCACGCGCTCGTAAAACGACGCTCCTCATCCTTCGCATCCCTCTCTTGCTCAACCCTAAACAACATAGAATACAACAATGCAGGAGGGTTCTCGCACGTTACGTTACGTAACGTTGCGGGAGTTAATAATTCATCTGCCGCGATTTCAGAAATAGTTGGATGAATGTCGGAGGTGGATATCGACTGGAAAAGGAGCACTTCCTTCCAATGTATGTGACACATGGAATATTATTCTCTCTCTCTCACCTCTGTCTGTCTGTGTCTTTGCAGGGAATTGCTTATGCGGTACGAATACTTAATTGGCACGTGGAAATTGCAAACATCCTGCTTCATCCTGACAAGTGTCAGGACACACACACACACACTTTCGTCCTTTCTTCCTTCATTTCAACCGGATGATATATGGAAAAATATAAGAAAAATTACCAAGACTTTTACTCTCTCTCTCTCTCTTTATCCTTCAGGGCGCAAACGACTTTGGCCCCTTTCAAGGATACATGATTAATGAATTCCAACGCGCTTTCCCTTTTTCATTTCCCTACAAACTCCATACGAAATCATTTTCAATATTAGTTTTTTTCTTCTTTTTTATATTCATCCTGTTAAAAAAAACGTGAAAAAACATGCAAAGAAAAAGTTACAGACTTTCCTGCAACATGTCACGTTTACAAAGCTCGTTATGATCATCTTTAAAGCACACATTTCTTAAGTTTTTACATTTTTGCATATATTTAAAAAAACTATGCACAACAAATTAATTATTGAGATAAATGTTCACACTTTAAAATGTGTGTACTAATATTATTATTATAGCATTTACCAGTTCGAAAAAGCAGAATCTTAAATGTTTGCATATATCACAAGAAAAACTATATATTTTCCATTTTTATTGTAAAAAAAAATGCGCGTTCACATGTAAACAGATAGTAATCAATGCATAGGAAAGTAATCAACTAAGTTGCAATTATGGTGAGGGCAGGAGCGTAAAATTTAATTAAAATATGATCCGACAAACTGGAAAAATGAATAATAACGTGCGTACCATTGTCGGTTCGTGTAGTGTTTACAAAATTAAATTAAAGTACCTCAGATAATTGTATGCACGACACGGTTGAAGGTATGAAAGCAGACGACAAAAAAAGGGTTAAGCCTAAATAATTAGAGTATGGGTTGTTTAGTGGAGATAGTTGGGGCAGATATCATCGTCGTGCGATGCGGTCTCGCAGGGACCTGAGGGAATTCAAATTACAGGTTTGGCCGTAATTTGTAATGATATTTTCATTTTAATTGATTATACAAAAAAAAATCAATAAAATAAATAAATAGTAACGTTTCTTTTATAACAATTTTTGATGAAATTTCAATTGAATAAATTATGATTTAATGAAGATGTTTTTTGTTCAAATTTTGTTTAAAATATTTTGATTATTTGTTATTTGAAATTGTGCAATTAGAATTGATATAACTTTAGTGGTGATTAATTTAAATAGTAACGTTTCTTTTATGACACTGATGTAATTTTTGATGAAATTTCAATTGAATAGATTATGATTTAATGAAGATGTTTTTTGTTCAAATTTTGTTTAAAATATTTTGATTATTTGTTGTTTGAAATTGTGCAATTAAAATTGATGTAACTTTAGCTGATGATAAATGGCGGTTAATTTAAATGGTAACGTTTCTTTTATGACAGACGTTTAAAATATCGCTGCAGGATGCTAATATTGAGGGGGATAATTACGTGGTAGTCAATTAGGGAATGAAGAGATCTGTTCAACAATGACAAACGTTCGAATTAACTGGTGGAGCGGCGGCATTGATCTTCGAGAGAATGTGTGTGTGAGGGTGGTGGATTGGTGGTTGATTGTTTCCGCGGCGCGGCCTTCGTAAGTGTTTGTTTAGGTTTGTTTGCGCCTCGCGATGGATGGAAAGATTAAAATGAAACCAAGCAGAAGAATGCCCCGCATGTTTTGTGTGCGTGTGTGTGTGTGAGCGGGGCGAGGTATAAATAAACATTGCGCAAACATTAGTCAGCCGGTGGACAAGCACAATGCGATTTCGTACGCACATGAATGGACCGAAGAAAGAATAAATAGGGAGAGTCCTGTGGCTCCGGGTCCAACAGAAACGAACGCAATCATCCTTTTCGGCTGCGCGCAATCAATTCCTGCCAATTAATATACTTTGCCTCCTCCCTCCAACCGCCGACCAAAATCTCAATTATTTCGCTCATTCCATCCTATTATTCTCTCTCTCTCTGTTCTCATCATAAATCACCGGCGTTTATGGCCCTCCAGTTGCGGAAGAAAAACTCCCGCGGTCCACGGAATTGCCTTACGCGGTCACCCTTGTTTTATTTCGCAAAAAAAAAAACAAACAAACAAAGAACAGAAAACCGAAAGCTTCAACTGTAAAGATTTACAATACATTTTCACCTATCCCCTTTTTCTCATATTATTTATTAACTTCTACTTGTTCAAGTAATTCCATTTATTTTTTATAATTTTACTAATACATTAAAATAAACTATTAATTATAAGAAAAACGCTTTATTCGTGCTAAGAGGAATTTTTAAGGACAATTTAAAGGACGAGGTGGCCGAGTGGTTAAGGCGTTGGACTGCTAATCCAATGGGCTCTGCCCGCGTGGGTTCGAATCCCATCCTCGTCGGTTCTCATTTTGCTCTCACTTAACTAATTAAACATCTTTTTTCATTTACAATAAAAAGAATATATTTACATAATTAATATTTATTTAATATTGATTATTTCAAGTTAAAGCATAAAACAATCATTTTTTTTGTTATTTAATTTATTTAATTTAGTGTTTAGTCTAGGTTTTTAGTTAAAACAATTGGATTATCGACGAGGATGGGATTCGAACCCACGCGGGCAGAGCCCATTGGATTAGCAGTCCAACGCCTTAACCACTCGGCCACCTCGTCTTGTGATAACCCATTTTTTGGCAAATTTCAATTGTTTATTGTTAATAACAAATGAATAAAAACAAAAGGAAACGAAGGATATAGATGGACATCATTTGTTTGAAATGGCAGGATGCAAATGAAGGAGGATGCAGGATGGTGAAATTAAAGGCGTTCATTATGGATTCATGGTCGGAGACGGTGGTGGAGTCGAGGGATGTGGAAGCAAGCAAGCAAGCAACCAACCACCCACCCTCCGTCGGTTGGGGTTGCGCTCGTGGCACCCCCTCGACTGCGATATGATAGCTGCCGGTCTGAATCATTGGATGAGTTCTTCGTGTCCCTGCGGGGCCGTTACAGGTCCGGGGCCCGACGTCTCTTTCACACTAAACTTAAATTGGATACTGGTCACTTTCTATAATTCAACTCCTATATCTCATAACTTAACTACCCGACGGCTTATAACTTCTTGTATCCACGGACCACCACCCTCCTCCTCCTCCGACCGTACCGATACTTGCTGCTGCTGCAACAAGATGCGAGGACGCACGAAAGAGTCTGTGGTTGATGAATTTATGTATTCGGGCGGGAAGCGAGTCAAATTCAAATTAAACGGGGGACTTAATCCGTCGGGTTGAGGAGGTAAGCGGCGATGCCTGTCATCTTGTATATCTAATCCGGAATGCGATTATAGCGAAGTTAATAATCTGATTAGCATGCAGAGCCGGGGCCGCAGTCGACTGAACGTCTTGCGAAACTACTTAATCAGGCGAATTACGACCGAAATCTCGACGCCCTCACAATGTCAGGTGAGGAGGGTGCTCGAAGAGGACCTCGAGTAATTAATAAGCAACCTAGGTGCACCTTCCCACTACATCTCTCTCTCTCTCATTCTATCTAACTAACTCTCTGTATCGGTGTCTCGCTTCAACCTTAATTCGGTTACGGATGAAATATTAACGAATTAGTGGGTTGTCATCGGAGGCTCAACTCACGCACACACGTCTCTTCATTAATCGGCCTAATGAATGGATATATATATACGTGCACGTCCGGACGGTCAATTATCGTAGCGTAGATGTATTAAGTGAATTCCTTTGTTTTATGGAAATTCAACTGTCGCAACCAGCCGCAAAACAAACGCCATCGCAGCCGCAGCAGCCCCCTACGACACCTCACCGTTTGCCCGTTTCTTCGAGCATCAACGAACAAATCATTCACATTTCTGTTACCGATGAATTTTATTTCAATATTGTATTTTATGGATAATAATTCAAAAATTGAAAAATGATTGGTAATAATTTCGCAATCAATGGGGGGAAACGCGATGCGATGTATTTTTTGTGTGTGTATGTAAAAGTAGAGGAGCGTGCACAAAGGGCGCTAATTGTTCGCTGCGTTTACGTAACAAATTGTGATGTGGAACATACAGAGGATAAAAAAAAAGTTGTGTACGCACATGTGCATGAGCGTGAGTGAGAATGTATGAATGAATGAAACGAGAGTTACGTAAACCGGTGGTCGTATCATCCGTCATTTTCGGGCGTGCGTGTAAAACACACGTCCCCGGCAATAGTTTGGGAATTACCGGGGGTTGGGTTAAATTTATTAGTAACGACGAGTTATTGCGTATATATCAAGCGTGTATCACGAGCGGGTGGGATATCGGCGCGATTAATCAACCGTATATTTTGTGACGTTTTTATATGACGGAAACCGCGGGTCACTCTCTCTCTCTCGCTTGCACCCGCCGCTTCCATCGCACCAAAAGCCTCCGGCTGATATTTCGGGGGGAACCGATGTCGGTTTATGGAAAGGTGTGAGGGGGGGCCCTCGCGGGGCCCACACATCACACCGCGCGCAATTAATACCGCCAATGATAATCTTATTTAACGAGGCCCAATTGCACCGAATTCCACATCGACGGGACCACTAATTGTCCGCGCTCCGGCTGTCCCCTCACTGCATTTTACAAAATTTCAAACTCGATTTCAGCTGCTCTCACCTACAATATCTAATGATGCAACTAAAAATCTAAACGAAATAATAGCAACAAAACTAAACGTCACTAATGATCGGGGTGTTTCAGAGTCTTGCATAATATCCTCTGAGGAGCTATAGAGTGATGCTGAGGATGAGACGAGAAGAGAAGAGTTCATTAGCGAGGACCTCGCGGATCCCGTTTCAATTAGAATGATCGAGAGCTGCGGCATCCCGTTTCTGCCCTCTGCACTTCATCATCCGGCGAATGATGATGGATGAGAGAGGACCGACGACCACGAACCGGAGAACCAGAAGAAAATTATTATCCTTCATTTCCATCCTCTTCATTCCTCCTGCTACGATCTCACCCTTATTATTTTTTTTATTTATTTTTATTTTTTTTCGAACATCCATCCTATAAATAGGTTATCCGGAGCGCCGTTATATCCGCCCCCATCAAATATTCAAAAATTGCTTGCATCGAAAGCCCATCGACGATTTCATCGGCATCCAACTCGTGTATTATTCACACAAATTACAGATACACGCATGAACAGAATAATTGCATCCTCAAATTCACCTCCGGCATCCTCATAATTCCAATTCGACGCGATCGAATAAATCCACTGATTTTACTTCAAACACCTTAAATTCTAACAGCAGAATTATATACAAAAAAAAATCCGCTAAATTATTTAGAAAATTGCAGCGAAAGGAAAACGTATAAAAGGTGTGCATGTTATTTTCTTTCGCTTCTATTTTCTTGTTATACATTTTTTTCTCCTTCTTCCTTATAACATCGCATCGCCTCTTCCTCTTCATTCCACCCCCGAGTTCACGTAGTGTTAAATAACGTTCTTATACAACACCTCGGTTGAAGGCAATTCCCAGGACTCATGAAGTTTCTAGCTGACTCCAGCAGATGCGAACCGAATGTGTGTACGTACGTATGCATGTTTTTTTTCTTCTTTTCTCAGAAAAAAAAACCTTAATTCGTATATTTTCCTGTTGTATATTCAAACTCGCCCGTAGATCATCTCCATCTCTCCATAGATGGGGGGCAGCGATGAAGTAATTTTACTTCTTCGGAAGGCTGAGGTGAATTTTATTACAGTTTAGTGCGACAGCAGGAGGTAAAACTGCAGAATTGTTGGCGTCGGGAACGGGTATCGACCGGAAATCCCGTAGGATTCGCACGCCAACAGTTTCGATATCGTCAGAAATAAGTTAACGGAAACTTTAACATAAATTTCCCACACCCCCACACACTTGAGGCCTTTTCTTGCACGCCTTTTACCTCTAATGAAATATTTATTATTTCTACGATCACATTTTCCACACACAAAGAAAACGCAATATATTTTGACTTATTGGTAATTAAATTAAATGTAAAGAATTGTAAAGTGTATTAGTTTATTAGTTATTCGCAGTTGTTAAATATTCTTGTATATTACCAGGACAAAGGGGGAGGGAAAAAAGAGAGATATGAGAAAAGGAAGAAAGGAAACGCGACCTAAAGTATTTAGATGCAATTGAATTTAAAATAAATTGCGTGGTGAAAAATTCAGGCGCGACTTATTCAATTGGTGGCGTCTCTCAGTGTGTGTGTATATATATGCATGCATCCTGCTCTCCTTTATAGTTTCGCATCTCATCCCGTGTGTGTGTGCGAGAGAACCTCATAGAATATGCAAGAAGAAAGCGACAAACCGACGTATCCTTCTCTCTCCGTTTTGTATCCGCTTATAACCAAGCATCTTTCTCCTCCCTTTCCGACTATCTCAGTTCTTATCCATTTTTCTTCATAAATATTTAAGCGCGCTGCGGCCGCAGGATAAATTCCTGCTGCACACGGACGACGGGAAGAAGCGGCAACGAAGAATTGAAGTGGTGGCGGCAATAAGAGAGAGGAGAGGAGAGAGAATAAGAGAACAAGGTGCCATACAAAATGTATGCGGCATAAGTGGATTTCTTGTTGCGGATGGATTAGGATGCGGGCGTCGGCGATCGTCCGTGATTCCGATAAGAAATTCTGTCCCAGGCGGCGATCTGGATGGAATACCAAAAGACCACTAAGAAATCTTGTATTTCGTTTCTTTCTTTCTCTTCGAGATCTCGGTTTGCGGATGATTTTACTTTTGGTTTTTTTTTTGTTTTGTTCGGTGAATATTTTGTGAATCGTCGTAAAGCAGCGATTTTGGCCATCCGAAATGTACGTCGCGCTTAAGACGACGACACCCTTGGGTGGAATAGATCCGATCGGCACGCACCGGAACATCTTTTACTTCTCTTCTTCGGATGGATGGGAGAGAGTCGGTCTTCGAGTTGGCTTCGAGAACAATCGACGGTGCGGCGTGTGCCATCTTCGTTTGTTTTTTTTTTTTGGGGGGTGGGGGCGCGAAATTTAATGCAAAAATAAACATGTAGTTGGCGTCGAGGAAAAAAGAAGCAAGCAAGCAGTAAATTTACGGCCGAGTTTCCTCTGTATTGTAATGTAACATTAAAAGAACAAGAACGAGAACAAGTTCGTAAACATTGTGCGGGGGCGGGTGGGGGATGGGTTTTTGAACGGGAGGAGGATGAGAGAAGAGAATGAGAAGAATCATAGCGCCCCAGAGAGGGGACTTGGGGGCGCCCTCCTGAGATACAACCTGAAGAGATGTATGGGGGCTCTTTAACATCGGTTAGCCGTTGCGTCGGAGGTGGAGGATCGCAAAGAGGATGAACAAAAACCGGGCGGAGGAAAACACCAATTAGGCCTCTATTAGTTAGCGCCGTGTTTAGCAACGAATCGATCAATTAGAACACTCTCTATCTCTCTCTATCTCTCACCCTCCTTTAATTAAACACAAATCCCCCTTACCGCTAAACCACCACAACCACCAACAACAAGAACAACGCATAACAAAAAAAAAAAACAAAAGAAAACTCGTACCTTAACAAGTTTATCCACAGTTAATTTGATTCCGTAATTACTAATTAAGTTATACTTTATAAATCCATTCAGAACAATGCTAACATTCATTATTTTCAGTTTTCATATAATTTCAATACAATTATAGACAATTTTTCTGATTTATTTTATAATATTTGAATAATATTTTCGTAATTTTAACTCAATTTAAAATTATTTTTTTTTATTAATAATTCCATTAACAAATATTTTTATTAATGAATATTATTTATTAAGTTACAATTACAATATAAGTAGAGATAATTATTAAAATATTTAGTGTTTTTCTAAATTATTTTATAATATTCGAAGACTAATTTCTAAAATAATTTTCAGAATTTTAACTCATTTTCAAATTACAATTTCTTTATTACTGATTTAATTATCAAATATTTTTATTAATGAATATTATTTATCTATTCATGTAGTTTTAGTATAAGTAGAGACAATTATTTGTATATTTGGTATTTTTATAAATTATTTTGTAATATTTCTAAATAAACTTTCGTAATTTTAACACATTTTCTAATTAAAAATTCTTCAATAATAATTCTGTTCTCAAATACTTTTAATAATTAATTTTATTTCTTAATTCATGTAGTTTCAGTATAAATGGAGATAATTATTAAAATATTTCGTGTTTTTCTGAATTATTTTATAATATTCGAAGACTAATTTCTAAAATAATTATCGTAATTTTAACAGAATTTTAAATTAAAATTTCTTAAGAAATAAATCTATTATTTAACATTGTTGTTATTGAATTTTATTCATCATTGTATGTAATTCCAGTATAAGTTAAGACAATTATTTGAATATTTAGTGTTTTTATGAATTATTTTCCAATATTTGAAAATTACTTTCTAAGTAAATTTTTTGTATTTTTAACTCATTTTTAAATTGAAATTTCTTCAATAATAATTCTATTATCAAACATTGTTATTATTTAATCTTATTTATCGATTTATGTAGTTTTAATACAATTCTAAACAATTATGAGTATATTTGGTGTTTTTTTAAATTATTTAATAATTTTCATAATTTTAACTCATTTTCAAAATGATTTTTCTTTGCTACTAATTCAATTATAAAATATTTTTATTAATGAATCTTAATTATAGATTCATGTAGTTTTAGTACAATTCTAAACAGTTATAATGTATTTTTTAATTAACTAATTTCCAAAATAATTTTAATTCATTTTCAAAATAATTTTTCTCTATTTATAATTCAATTATAAAATATTTTTATTTATTAATTCGTATAGTTTTAGTACAATTAAAAAAAAAATATGAGTAAATTTACTATTTAAAAAAAAATTATAAAACTAATTTGTAAAATACTTTTCCTAAATTGAACTCACTTTCAAATTGATTTTTCTTTATTAATAATTGTATCATCAAACATTTCTACTAATCAATTTTATTTATCGTTTAATGTAGTTTTTGGATAACAACAAATATTTATTAATTAACTTATTATTCACATCTTAACTAGCTCGAAAACAAACTGTTGTACATTCAATTTTTGTATTCTTTTGTTCGAAACTCATGCGAAACCATAATTAATAACAATCTTAATTAATTAGCGAACGCTCTCGTCGCTGCATATAAACAGGGGCCGTCGCGTGACTCCACGTAGTTGACTTTTTCTTTCTAAATTATTAAATATTACGAAAACAAAAAAAAAAAACAAAACAAAGACAATGAAACAAAAGAAAAACAAAACGTCAGCGAGGCAAGGGAGAGGGCGATTTTTAATCTATCGCATCAAATATATATATATTTATATAAAAGCGTACGAAAAAAAAAATAAAATAGAGAAAGCATGTTAATTAATCGTAATCTTTTAACGACGCAAAGTTTTACACGAAAATTCCATTTCATTTATTTTACTTTATGTACTATCTCCGAAACACTTAATTTGTATACATTAATTATAAGCTGATGTTTTCTTACCATTTATTGCAGACATATTTCTTTCCTCTTACTTGAAAATTTGATAAATTTATAAATTAAATTTTTTTTAGTACAAAATTATCAGATTAAACAATTTTATTATCAAATTTATTACTTTATACCATCTAATTTCAGAATAATAAAATAAAATAAAATATTAAGTTAATTTAATTTTTTATTAAAAAAAAGTAATTTTAAACAATTTTATTCTTGAACTAAATACTTTATACTATTTAGTTTCAGAATACTAAAATAAATTATTAAGTTAATATAGAAAAATTCTCAATTATTTTAATTTTTTTCTAGTATGAATTTTCGACTTATATACATAATTTTCCAAATTATTTTTTTTAGTAAGAAAACTTATATCATTTTCTTATTGAATTGAATACATTAAACTATATAATTTGAGAATTCTAAAAAAATAATTAAGTTAATCTAGAATTTTCTTGAAATAATCTTGTTTTATTTTTACATCAATTTTTCGAAATTTCTCATAAATTTTAAACAATATTTTTCTGTTACTAAAAAAAATAATTTTAAACAATTTTATTATTGATTTTAATACTTTATTCTATTTAGTTTTAAGAAATGAAAAGAAAATGTTATGTTGATTTAGAAGATTTTTTAATAATTTTGTAAAGAATGATTTTACGTTATAAATTCACTGAAGTAAGTGAAATCTTGATGTCTCTCTTTGGCAATGTCGAAGTGTTTATGATAATTCCGTTTGTAGAAAAAGGGAGCTCGATATCAGTTGGTGCCTTTAAATAGAAAATGCGTTTCCATTAATATTGGAATAGGCTTATGCCGAAGTTAACGTATCGAATGCCAAAAAAAAAGGGGGATTCTGTGTTGCTGCAATAGGAGGAGGATTGTGCGGAGGAGTATGAGGATGTATTGAAAGAGGGAATAAAATACAGTCCTTTCAAATGGCATGCATGCAACGCGCGACGTTCGAATGCAAATACCTCCGCATACAAAAAGGATACAGACACCTAGGAAATAAAATAAAATTCTCCCGGGGTTGCGCGCCCCAAATTGATTCAAGCGAGAACCTCTTAGGATTTATGTTAATGCATCCGGAATAAATAAATAAATGAAAATGGAGCGTGGAAATAAAAAAGAAAGAAAGAATGAAAGAAGGATGGGAAACACGATACAGATGCGAAAATTAAATTTCGTCTTATTCTTATGGTGATCGTGTGAAAAAGGAAAGAGTGTTTCTTCTTGTGTTGCTTTTGTGCGTTGAATCGTGTCATCATCAAAAGGGCACTTCACACACCGAACCCACCTACGCCCCTGTCTTAATTAAGTGAATTTACGAGTCACACCCTGACCGATAGCTGCCCGATAACGTACGTAATGTATTCAGCGAACTTTACGATGTGTTTTTATCTGTATCGCAATATTTCGAAAAATAGAAGAGAAATGCAGCAGCAGCGGCGAGCGAGCGAAGGAGAGAGAGAGAGAGAGAGAAGAGCCGTAACAAATCAGCCGCACCTCTTTCGGTGGAGGCGCCGGGCTGTCAACTATATCTCTCTCTCTCTCACATTTACACTCGTGTTTATATATTCATTTCATCTCTCTCTCTATTTGTGTGTATGTGTATTTAGTCTACGGTCACCTTCGCTAATTACTCGTCACCCTCGGGGTGCGCCACCCCACTTGACACCTGACACCAGACTCCTATGATAACGCCCGTCATTTCACCTGATATCGACTCACCCTAATTACTAAATACCAATTCACAAAATAAAAAGCATTTAGCACGAAATTATTTTTTAAAGATAACACAAAAACTCATTATTTTATTTGTATAATTTTCTAATTCATTTTATTTTTGGTAACAGCAGTAATATTAAATAATTTTATTATTGAAATTAATACTTCACTCTAATCTAGTAAAATATATTAATTTGGTATATTTCTTAATAATTTTCAATTTTATCTATTAGTGATTTTTCATCATTTATCAAACATTAAATAACACGAATTCAGATTTTTTCAATATTTATCATTTTTAATTAAAACATTTTATAATTTAAAATTTGAAAGATCGAATTTAAACAAAATAAATGAATTTATTGTATAGATGAAAATGTATAATTTACAAATAATGTTTGTAAAATTGCTTCTTAATAAATTTATAAACATTATTCTAACGTTTGAGAGTCGCACCTGCAGTTGATAATTCATCGTGACAATTCGCTACGTTTCGTGTATTTATTAATTTTTATCACATTATTTCGTGCCCAAATAAAGATTCTATAAACGTGTGCAGGTGCAGGTGTTCTAATCTCTTAATTTTTATTGCTTTTTTATCAAATTATAAACAGCACAAATCGTCGAAAACTTTATGAAAATAGTTTTTAAGTCACAAAAAAGTAATTCTGTTAAATTTAAATTATAAAATTACAAAATAGAATTTAATTTTAATTAAAAAATAATTAAGATAGAAGTAATTTAAAAGTATGCATTATACTATTTGTAATTTACAAATAGCATCAAATCCAGTAAATAATACTCTATAGTCAGAATGAAATAATAAATATTTTATCATTTTTATAGGTTTATTTATGCTACAATTTTATTAATTCAGTTATAAATAATATTATTATCATTTGGTAAAATGTAAATTTTTTCAAATATTAAATAATACGAATTTAGATTTTTCGAATTTTTAGCGTTTTTAATGAATGCATTTTGTAACTTATAAATTCAAAGGTCAAATCTAAACAAGATAAATAAATATAATGTATAGATGAAAATGTATTATTTACAAATAGTTTTCTATTTGTAAATATTGCTTCTAAAATAATTAATAAACATTATTCTAACGTTTGAGAGTCGCAGCTGCAGCTGATAATCATTCGTGACGATTCGCGACGTTTCGTGTGTTTATTAAATTATTATTAGTGCAAAACGCACTATTTCGTGCCCAAATAAGGATTGTGCAGGTGTTTCATTGCGTTTTAATCTCTTATTTTTTATTGCTTTTTTATCGAATTATAAACAGCACAAATCGTCAAAAACTTTATAAAAATTGTTTCATTGTCACAAAAAGTAATTTTTATTTAAATTGAAATTTATGAAATTACAAAATTGAATTTAATTTTAATTTAAAAAATAATTAAAGTAGAAATAATCTAAAAAATTGTATTCTACTATTTGTAATATAGCAAATAGCATTAAATCCAGTAAAAATACTGTAAATTTAGAATGAAATATAGATTTTTCGATTTTTTAGCATTTTTAATTAATGCATTTCATAACTTATAAATTCATATAGTTGAAAATTTATAATTTACAAATAATATTTTGTTGGTAAATTTGTTTCTAAAATAATTTATAAAAATTATTCTAACGTTTGAGAGTCGCACCTGCAGCTGATTTATTATTATACGCTTATTATTGAAACGCGAATGTTTACGCTTAATTTTTATTGCTTTTTTATCAAATTATTAACAACACAAATCGTCGAAAACTTTAAAAAAATAATTTTCTGTCCCAAAAAAATAATATTTTTATATTGAAATTTATGAAATTACAAAATAGAATTTAACTTTAATTAAAAAATAAATATAATAGAAGTAATCTAAAAATGTATATTATACTATAATCAGAATGAAATAATAAATATTTTATCATTTTTATAAATATACCTGCAAGTTTATTTATGCTCAAATTTCATTAATTTAAGTAAAAATATTATTATAGCGTTTGAAATTCGCAGCTGTAGCTGATAATTCGTCGTGACGATTCGCGACGTTTCGTGTCTTTATTAATTATTATTAGTGCGAAACGCGAAAGGTGCAGGTGTTCTATTGCGTTTTAATCTCTTAATTTTTATTGCTTTTTTATCAAATTATAAACAGCACAAATCGTCGAAAACTTTATGAAAATAGTTTTTAAGTCACAAAAAAGTAATTCTGTTAAATATAATTTATAATTTATAATTTAATAAAATTACAAAATAGAATTTAATTTTAATTAAAAAATAATTAAGATAGAAGTAATTTAAAAGTATGCATTATACTATTTGTAATTTACAAATAGCATCAAATCCAGTAAATAATAGTCTATAATCAGAATGAAATAATAAATATTTTATCATTTTTATAGGTTTATTTATGCTACAATTTTATTAATTCAGTTATAAATAATATTATATCATTTGGTAAAATGTAAATTTTTCAAATATTAAATAATACGAATTTAGATTTTTCGAATTTTTAGCGTTTTTAATGAATGCATTTTGTAACTTATAAATTCAAAGGTCAAATCTAAACAAGATAAATAAATATAATGTATAGATGAAAATGTATTATTCACAAATAGTTTTCTGTTTGTAAATATTGCTTCTAAAATAATTAATAAACATTATTCTAACGTTTGAGAGTCGCAGCTGCAGCTGATAATCATTCGTGACGATTCGCGACGTTTCGTGGTGTTTATTCATTATTATTAGTGCAAAACGCATTATTTTGTGCCCAAATAAGGATTGTGCAGGTGTTTCATTGCGTTTTAATCTCTTATTTTTTTATTGCTTTTTTATCGAATTATCAACAGCACAAATCGTCAAAAACTTTATAAAAATTGTTTTATTGTCACAAAAAGTAATTTTTATTTAAATTGAAATTATAAAATTACAAAATTGAATTTAATTTTAATTTAAAAAATAATTAAAGTAGAAATAATCTCAAGAATTGTATTCTACTATTTGTAATATGCAAATAGCATTAAATCCAGTAAAAATACTGTAAATTTAGAATGAAATAAAGATTTTTCGAATTTTTAGCATTTTTAATTAATGCATTTCATAACTTATAAATTCATATAGTTGAAAATTTATAATTTACAAATAATATTTTGTTGGTAAATTTGTTTCTAAAATAATTTATAAAAATTATTCTAACGTTTGAGAGTCGCACCTGCAGCTGATTTATTATTATACGCTTATTATTGAAACGCGAAAGGTGTAGGTGTTCTATTGCGTTTTAATCTCTTAATTTTTATTGCTTTTTTATCAAATTATTAACAACACAAATCGTCGAAAACTTTAAAAAAATAATTTTCTGTCCCAAAAAAATAATATTTTTATATTGAAATTTATGAAATTACAAAATAGAATTTAATTTTAATTAAAAAATAAATATAATAGAAGTAATCTAAAAATGTATATTATACTATTTATAATATACAAATAGCATCTATAATCAGAATGAAATAATAAATATTTTATAATTTTTATAAATGTAACTACAAGTTTAGTAATGCTTAAATTTTATTAGTTTAAATAAAAATAATATTATAGCATTTGGTAATATGGAAATTTTTCAAAAATATAAAAAAATAATATTATAGCATTTGGTAATATGGAAATTTTTCAAAAATATAAATATTACGAATATAGATTGAATTATAAACAGCACAAATCGTCGAAAACTTTATGAAAATAGTTTTTAAGTCACAAAAAAGTAATTTTGTTAAATTTAAATTATAAAATTACGAAATAGAATTTAATTTTAATTAAAAAATAATTACAATAGAAGTAATTTAAAAGTATGCATTTTACTATTTGTAATTTACAAATAGAATCAATTTCAGTAAATAATACTCTATGAAATAATAAATATTTTATCATTTTTATAAATGTAACTACAGGTTTATTTATGCTACAATTTTATTAATTCAGATATAAATAATATTATAACATTTGGCATTTGGCAATATTAAATAATACAAATTTAGATTTTTGTGAATCTTTAGTAAATATGCTTTTTTATCAAATTATTAACAACACAAATCATATGAAAATAGTTTTCTTATCACAAAAAAAGTATTTTTTTTTTAAATTGTAATTATAAAATTACAAAATAGATTTTCATAATAATTAAAAAAAATAATTAAGATAGAAATATTCTAAAATGTATATTATATTAAAGTATTTGAAATTTACTAATAGCATCAAATTCAGGAAATAGTATTTTATAATCAAAATGAAATAATAAATATTTTATCATTTTTACAAATATACCTGCAAGTTTATTTATGCTCAAATTTCATTAATTTAAGTAAAAATATTATTATAGCGTTTGAAATTCGCAACTGTAGCTGATAATTCATCGTGACGATTCGCGACTTTTCGTGTGTTTATTAATTATTATTAGTTCGAAACGCGAAAGGTGCAGGTGTTCTATTGCGTTTTAATCTCTTAATTTTTATTGCTTTTTTATCGAATTATAAACAACACAAATCGTCGAAAACTTTATAAAAATAGTTTTCTAGTCTCAAAAAAGTAATATTTTTAAATTGAAATGATAAAATTACGAAATAACGAAATAGAATTTAATTTAAATTAAAAAAATATTAAAATAGAAATAATCTAAAAAATGTGAACTAGATAATAAATAAATTTAATGTATATTTGAAAATTTATTATTTACAAATAACTTTCTGTTTGTAAATATTGCTTCTAAAATAATTAATAAACATTATTCTAACGTTTGAGAATTGCACCTGCAGCTGATAATCATTCGGCACAATTCGCGACGTTTCGTGGTGTTTAATCATTATTATTAATGCGAAACGCATTATTTTGTGCCCAAATAAGGATTGTTTAAACATGTGCAGCTGCAGGAGTTTAATTTCGTTCTAATCTCTTAATTTTTATTGCTTTTTTATCGAATTATAAACAGCACAGATCGTCAAAAAAATAATTTTTATTTTTAATTTAAATTTCGGGTTTTAAAAATTTGATTATTGAAATGAAGCCTTTAATCTATGTATTTCAAGTTTATGAACTTTCAATTCCTTGATATTAAATCAATTTGCGTTTATTGTGAAGAGATTCTTTTTACTAAATTTATGAGTAAGTTTAGTATGAGGAAATATAGTTATTACGTTGTAATAGTAAAAGATGTATAACAGATTCATCCATTATGGAAAAAGAGAGAGGCAGTAAGGTAGTGTGTAGCATGAGTTATATGTATTCGCAAGGGCTGAATCATAAAGCGTTGTTTGCTTTTGAGGGATTACACGACTCTACTCCACCACTCCACCACTCCCCCAGATGCACATATAACTTAATCAATTTTGCATCTATAACTAGCCGAAATTGATGTTAAGGTACAAGATGGGATATTACTTAAGAGAAGAGATGGAAATTGATGCGTTTACGCTGATAAATATTGATGCATATTTATTCTCCCCTTCGGGAAAGTAATATAAAATAAATATAAAGAAGATACGCACTGCGAAAGAGAATGAAAATATTGCATGCTATTACTGCTGTCTGTGAGCATAGGTTATGCGGTCTTCACAAATTGAAAAAGGAAATAAAAATGTGTAGTTGATGGAATGTTGTTGTTGTTGTTGTTGTAAGGGTGTGCATGTTGTTGCGACACATCCGGTTCCGTGGCCTTAATAAGGTTTCCGGTCGGCTGAATATTGAGTTTCGCCCTGCCGCTAACTCGCCGCATCATATCGCGGCCACTTGCAGGTCGAGCTTAGACCAGATTAGAATCCCATGAGATCCAAGACTCTGGAAATCAAATTGAGTTCGGATTGCAAGCCACCGGTGGCTATCAGATCTCTCTCTCACTCAGGCTCACTCGCCCTCAACCAGACATCCACCCTTTGATTCCTCCTATGCTGATGTCTCTCTCCCTCTCTCTATCTATCCTGACTCTTGCTCGCTCATTCCTTCCTCCTCTCACCCATTATTTCTTTCGCTGCTATCTTCGTCTCCTTCACTCTCCGACCCCGATAATTGCTACCCGCCGCCGCCGCCGCCGCCGCTCTCGCAATCCGCCTTATACACCCTAATCAACATCCACGTATCATCGGACAAAAATGCAATTATCTCATCCCTCTCGCAACATCGATATTCTCCCGTCCAAGAAAACTTAATCATTCCATCCATCCATATTTTCTTACTTTCAAAAACAATATTATATTAGTTTTTCAAAATTTTTTTCTCTCTCAACCAAAAAAAAATATTGCAGTTGGAATATAAAAATTGCATGTAACATAGTTTCGCTCTAATATCAAGATGTCGGTGATTTATCATGCTTCCCTTGTTTCAGACTTCCTTTTATTTTTTTTTATCTTTCTTCTTTTTTTTTTCGCACGGCCTTCTTCGGCAGGTCCGGAATGAATAAAATTCCTGCGGAATGCCTGATGATTTAAAATGGGAATTGTGAATGCAGAAGTGGTCCGAAGTTTGTAATCCCTAATGGAATTGCGACTGCGGCAGCAACCATTGGCCGGCGGTGGCAGCAGCAGCAGCGGCGGCGGCTTCGAAATCCTCCAGGGGATGAGAAAGGAATTTGTTATTTTCGTTGCAGAGGTCGTGCTTCCACCGCCACCACCCTCACCTCTTCCAAAACCCTCCGGAAAGCTTGTCCGTAATATTTTTCATAAATCATCGAAGACCGGACATGACCTGCCAACGAAGGACTTGGAGGAATAAAGGAAATAATAGCGCGCACGGAATGAATTATTATCGGAATCGGACGTATCGAGAAACTATTTTCTTTCTTTCTTCCAAAAATTCAATTATTATTAAACACGTCGAGAAATAAGGAATAAAGTTGGAAACGAATCCGATGGGATGTCGCATAATCCCACAGCTGCTGCAGCAACGACTTGATTAAACGGAATACGTGATTAAGAGTGGCCGAAGTTAAACAATTGCAAAGTCAACGAATGTTCGGTTGGTACACCTGGAAAGAATGAGGTTTTAATTATTAATGGCACTTTCGAGAAAAGCGTGTCTCGCGAGGGATGTAACTCGTAATAACGCGGTTTCTCGTGTTTGCATAACTCAAATTATACCAGGTGTTCGAGTCTGCATATTTCGCCTTCCTCCACATACTTTTTTTTCCACTTCTGTATTATTCACCTGTGCACGAGCAGTTTTTCCAACTCTGCACATTTTTTTCTTCTTCTCCTTTTTCTTTCGTTCTTTTCTTTTTCCCCGGCTGCGGTCGTAATTTGAATAACAGGAGAAAAATCGCGAACACGCTTAACGTTGTTAGGAGATCATGCATAATTTCGCGCAACAACCCTGTACTGTAATTGCGATTAAATTTGGTGTGTAATAAACACGTCTGCAACATTTTAAAGTCCATAAAACACATTCTACAATCTATAAAATTATTATTATTATTTGTATCAAATGAAATCTTGCTTGAAATGCTGATATTCTTGTTGTGTTGGATGGATGAAGGGGGGAAATAATGATTCGGAGAGCGAGTCTGGTTTGTCGAGGTTAACCCGAATGCGTGAATATTTCAGAATAACACATTTATAGGCCGTGAACATTTGATGAAGTGTTAAGAGTATGGTAATGCACTACAATGGTAGCAACACGGCATAGACATCAACCTGTCCTGAGCTCGTCTCACGTTTGTCAGGCAGCAGGCAGCAGGATCCCGAGGGGCTGTAACATCCGCCGATTCCTCCGACCATTTCCACCGAACCACCCACCTTTGCAACACTCTGAAACCCGTACCAGTTTCCATTCCCATAACGCGCGCTCCTCGTGCGAAAAGAAAACATGATTTGCTCTCCTCACCCACACCACTCCACTCCATCACCACCATCTACATTTTCCCTCAATTCGCACGAATTCCCTTATATATATATTTTTCTTGTTGTTGTTGCCAGGATTTGAATTTCTACACTCTAAAATTCCAATATACATTTCCTCGAATCTCTCTCCTTATTTTTATTTTCCACCATATTTAGTTTTAAAAATGCTAAATGGACTCGGATAAGGCACAAAACGCTCTTGATGGATCGCTCCCTTGGCGACGTGGTCAAAACGCAAGAATGACAAATGCTCGCAAAAAAAAATATACAAATATCGAAACTCGAACTTATTCATATTTATTTTATTTATTTCTCTTCTTTTCGAAATTATCGCGGATTGAATTTTCGTCCTGGAAAAGTTACTTCTGTATTCGTTTTCTTTCTTTTTTTTTTCCTAGGGTTTTCCTAAGGGAGTCGCATCAGTTCGGCAAACATCGCATCAGATGTAGGGAAAATGGACAAGAGGGGTGTGTGTTTGTATGCGTTCGGTTACAACTCTTGTCCTCCTGAATACATCAGAGAGTCCGGTTTGGTGGCTATCTTTTGCATGAGTGGATTTATTTTGTTTGCGGCCAGAGGGCTGTTTGTTCGCCCGTAACGTGTGATTTCATTTTCTGTCCCTCATGTTTATCAATGTTTCTTACGTGTACTCCTCCGCCTACGTTTCTCCTTCTACCATCATCATTTGCATACGTAACGTAACTTAATTAGGTTGTCATGGAAATAGTCTCAGGTATAACCTACGTTTCCATACGCAATTGACAGATCCCTTATAAATTGATTAGTGTTGTCATGAAAATATTACCAATTCTTATGAGACATTATCAATTATTATCAGTAATCAAATAATTATTATATATTTTATAAATTAAAAATATTATAGTTTTTATTTTATAATTGTAGTTTAAATAACGATGATTTTTAAGATTTACGAGACGATTCGAGTCGTTTAAAGTTAAACGCGAGCGGTGGCGGCCTTTTATTAGGCATGAAAATTTGCGTTAAACACATCATCGCGGTAGGTCGTAAAACGCGTTTGTTTTATGCCGGAGGTTGCGGGATTAATTTTTAATCGGTGCCCACAATTTAACTTTCACTTCTAAATATTTAAAAAATCTACAAAATCTTTATTTTATGAACAGTCGAAATTATATTATATTTATAATTATAGATTTTTAAGTTAAAATCTTTTTGTATTTTTTTTGTGTGTATTTGAAGGAATTAAGACAAGATGTCTGTGAGGGATTAGAAAAAAACAAATGTAAAAAGAAAAGAGTGTCGCTGTTGCAGGGATAGGGCGATAGATGGAGGAAGGAATGAAGAGGTAAAAAAAGAGGAGACGCGTGGGTGTGAGCTTTCTGGATCGTCTGAACCTCTCCCGTAGACCCGCTGGAGGCGGCGCGCTCCGTACGACCCGCCCCCCGCGAATCCGCCGCCGCCGACACACCCATCCTTAATTCGCACTTGATCCGCCGCCGCCGACGCCGCAGCATGCGCCACCGTAGACCGAGATGGAGAATACGAGATTGTAATGCCAGAGAGAGAGAGAGAGCGAGATTACGTAAGGAGAGGGACGGTGGCCGCCGCCGCCGCCTACGAAAACCGCCTCCCCCATCCGGAATGCACTTATTAAGTGAAACGCCGAGGGTACGTGTACGGCCTCCGACTCCTTCGGGACGCACACGCAGGAATAAAGAATTATTTTTTATTCCCTCCAGTTTGCGACAGGAATGAACAAGGTTTTTCGCGATGCGTTCTTTTTTTTTTTTTTTTAATCACGCCAAATCAGGGACCATATTTTATTATTGTTTTACGGCCCTTTAAATTACTTACTGCTGTGAGAGGGATGGTAGGTGAAGGGATGGCAAGAGGGTGAAACGAAGGGAACGAGCACGATTCCCAAAGGACGCAAAAAAAAAAACATTATGCATTTCGATGCACACCGTTCGAAAGCAGCTTTTTAATTACTCAACAACGCTCGCTAATCCCACCGCTTTTTATTTGGTTTTTCGTCAAGAAGTAACTGCGGAACGGATCGGAAGTTAAACGCCCGGCGCATCCACCATTTAATCCGGGAACATAAAACAAACGACGCTTTACGACCTGCGACGATTACGATGTGTTTATTAAACTCACCTTTTCACAGCTTGTATTTAATACGATACAAAAAAAAATACATCCACAATCATTGATTCCTCATATAAATGAATACAAAGTTTCTTCGTAACTTTAAATACATTTTAGTAAACTTTACAAGATTACATAATTGAAATTAAGAATTTTGATTTTGTTTATAAATTAATTAACAAATGAATTTAAAAACAATTAATTTAAGAAATGATTATTTTTATTAAATATTAAATAATAAATTTAAACTATTATTTTTTTTTCCTAATTTAGTAACTATAGACATTAATGTACAATTATTATTAATTAGAAAATTATAATAAAATCAGTAAAATTTACCAAAGAAAACAAAATGTTAAAAGCTTATAAATGAAATTCCATAATCAACTTAGATCTTCGTCCTTTTATCCGCAAAGCAAACAAATGAATGCAAAACAAAATAATGGAACGACTCCCATGCACGCACAGCACACTTTTCTCCTAATAAGCTTATCTTTTCGTTTCTCGTTGAGGAAATCAAAACACCGGAAAAAAGAAATGCGAAAGTGTGCGGGGAAGAAATAATGAAATTCCTTCGGAGAGATTTCAATATTTGATAATTTAATTTTCGGATAAGTAAGGTATTTGCGAATGCCTTAAAAAGAAAAACTTCTTCTTTTGTGCCGAGAAAACAAAACAAAAAAAAAATCTCGAATTAAATTAGAAAAAGCGGTTGGAGGGTGAAACGTTCCCTTTTTGTTTCTCCACATACATGGTGCATGTTTTCTTTTTGTTCCTTCATTTATTTTCTTTTCACTTGTTTCCTCGGAGGACCGAAGGGGCGGGTAATTTTTAAATTTTTAAATGCGACACCGGAAACTTCACTAAAGAAAAACTTTTCCGCAAAGTTCAAACATAAACGTATTGTTCAAACAATACGTTTGTATACTATAATGTAAATTGAGAAATATTTTGCATTTTCTATAAATTAAATTATAATTGTAAGCGTTATTCATTGTGTAAATTGAATTGAATGTGGAGGAATGTCGATTGAATATGTTATGAGTGGTCGGATTCAATTAGTGCGGACATATATTAATTTCTATGTTGAGCATGTCCCAATATGCAAGTTTATTAGTGCCGGTTGTCAATCACTCCCGAGCGGATGTGTCACTCCCGGGTTACGTGTCGGAGCTAATTGCATAATTAGATCGAGGCCTGTCTCTGTCTCCAATGATAGATGCGATTAGAACAATTGCGAAACGCAATTGCATATCGAACGGAGGAGGTGGGCACCTCAAACCCCAAAACTATCAATTAAGATCAACCCCAATCGGACGCGTCAAACTTCATCTCTGAAATCCACTCAAATGGATTTCGCTGCTGAAACGCAAACCTGCAAAGTGGATGAGATGAGCGGATCTGCGTGGACGTGGAAATATTTTCATTAGTGGATCCATTAATTCTTCGTCGCCACTCGTGATTTCAATATTAGCCGTCTGAAATATCGCCAAACGTAAATCAATTCGGAGCCGCGGGTTCCCAAAGGAAATTAAAGCGAAAACTGAAATTTACCGAAAAAAATAAAAACGCGACAAGAATGAAAGAGAGAGAAACGCGCAACGCGAAATAACGAACTGAAACAGAGATGCGAGACTGGCGAAAAAACGAAAAAAAAATAAAACAATGGAAAAGAGCCGAGCAGAGCACACCTTAACCACGTTATATTTGACAAATATTATTTTTCCATCCTCTGATGGATTACCGGATTTTCCCAAACGCCCACAACGCAGCAACGTTTCCACGGCGACCATATCAATAAATTCACGTTAGAATATAAGCTTGTTGCTAGGAGACCGAAAATTTGAAATTATTTTCAGGCACCATCGAATATTATAGAAAAATTTATTAGAAATTTTAATGTAATTGCGAAATGTAAATTGCAGATAATCTTGATGGTAACGAAGGGAGTAGTCTATTAGGGTTTTCCGAATTAATTGCAGGTAAGGAAATGAAGTTGAAGTTGATGAATGGTCTTTGTTTATTTCGGAATTTCCCCGAAGTCTGTTGCGTAATTCCCCATAGTGTGTGTGTGTGTTTCTGTAATAAATGATAACGTGTAGTACAGATAACAATGCATGTATTGATAGTGCGAGTGGATGGATGGAAAGGGAATAAAGAAGTGTGTGTGTCTCTCTCTGTGTTTTGAGTTCTCTTCGTGCATGTATAGTGGATGTATGTATGAATGAATGTATGCAGTGTGCGTGAGTCAGGGGATGGTTTTCGGGGGGGCGAGAGAACAGAAGAGAAGCAGGTTGAGTCAAGGTCCTGTGGGAGTAGGAGTCGGATGATGGAGGCTCCCAGTCAATCCCGGTAACGCGTCTTTTCAATCTGCGACGATGAAACGCACCCTTCATTATCCGTCCGAGCTTTTTTTTCTCCTCTCATCCACCAAAAACTATCTCTCCTTCTTGTTTCAACGGAGATTTATGATGTTCAACATTCGATTGGAATCTTTGCGCGCATTTCCGTCTACTTTCAACTAAAATAAACTGGAAAACAAATGAAATAAAAAATTGAAGAAACAAAATTAAAAAAAACAAAATAAAAACATGGAAGGAGAGAGAGAGTGTAGGTAACGGCGGAGACGAGACTGTGGAGAAAGTGTAAAATATGTTTGTTGAATTATTTAAGGGTGGATGCACGGAGGAGACTAACTGAATTCCAGGGCCGGAATTGAGGGCACCCGCAGGGGTCGTGAAATCCATCACATCGCCATTTCATAGCCGCCGCCCGAGAATAAATATCAACGTTGTCCTCTATCCTCATCCCACCACCACTCTTTCCTTCATCCTCAGTCAGACGAGTACGTAGACGACGACGACGACGGCGACGCCTCATCTTCATCCCTCCGCTATTCTCATTTTCCCGTCTTCACCGCTCGACCCAAAACAAAAGTAAAACGAAATCGCAAAGCCCACCTCGACGACCGTCGGATAAAACGCGCACGACATCCCCCAATATTTATATCTTCAGATTTATAAATATTATAAAATTGATTAATTTATAGTATTTTTAATAAATATTATTGAATGAGATCGGAATTCGTAGTAAAATAGATAAAAAAATCGTTCGAATTTAATATGTAGGTCAAATATAGTCTGCGTCTGCTAAAAAACAATAAAAAAGTAGACGAGACGAGATAAGAAAAAGAACACGTGCATTCGGCGACGTCTGCATTTGTTTGTTTGGTTTTTTTTGCGTGCGTCTCGCATTGATAAATTATAATTTATTCGCATTCCGCCGTCGATTTTATTGTATTTTTATCGCTTTTTTTTTTCTCGAATTTCTTATTGTATGAATGAATCAATGAATGGATTGGAATTTACTATTCGTAGTAGATTTTTTTCCGTATTTATTACAAGAAATTTACTATAAAATAATTTTTTAATTAAATTATTTATATTAATAATTAATTTAATAAATTTTAAAATTTATTATATTTCTCAAATACTACGGAAGATAATTTAAATATTTGTAATTATATTGAATTTCATTAAAAGTAAAATAATTAAATTTTTAGTAATAGTTGCACATTTTCTTAAATTTCTCAAAAACTGCAGAAGTTAATTAAATATTTTCTATAATTTGTGTAAATAGTTATGTTGATAGCATACAAGAAATATCTCGATAATAATTAAAGTTAAGTTTATGCATATTTGAATAATCAATTTTGAAATCGTTATTTCATGAGTAAGTGTTTTACATTTTATTGAATTTCTCGAGAACCAAGAGAGTTATGGTAAAAAATAAATTTGTTAAATAAAACTAAATATATTCTGTGTGAATTAAATAAATAGTTATATTGATAACAATAATGTGGAATAAATAATTAAACATCCAAATTTGAAATAAATGATTGATAAGCAATAGCCTCACATTTTATTGAATTTCTTAAGAACCATGAGAGTTATGGTAAAAATTAAATTTGTTAAATATAACTAAATATATTCTGTATAAATTAGGTAAATAATTGTGTTGGTAGCATTTATAAGTGATGTAATTGAATTTCCAATTTTGAAATAATTAATTAATAAGCAAGTGTTTCACATTTTATTGAATTTCTCGAGAACCATGAGAGTTATGGTAAAAATGAAAATTGTTAAATATAACTAAATATATTCTATATAAATTAGGTAAATAATTGTGTTGGTAGCATTCATGAGCGATGAATATTTGAATTTTCAATTTTGAAATAATGAATAAGCAAGTGCTTCACATTTTATTGGATTTTTCGATAACCATAAAAGTTAAGTTAAAATTATATTCTGTATGAATTAGATCAATGTTTATATTGTTGACTTTGCATATAGTTTTAAAAAAAAATTATTGTGTGCGAGTGAGTGAGCGCGTGTTGTAGATAGGCAATGAATAGGTAATGGTTCCATCTCGGCAATGCAAAGTCTCATCACCGAACCCATCAATCTTCGGGCGTAATAAGTCAAGCGCGCGGAAAGGTGTGCAAAGTGTTTGGCTCGAAGGCGGATGGAAAAATAGAAGAGATGTGAAAGTAAAGGAGGAAGGAAAGGTTTTCGGTAAGTGCAGTAAAGGGTGGCAAAGGTCGTTGATGAAGTGAACCCTCGAGGACGGAGAGAGAGTGGCGTACATCCTCCTCAGTCGATGGAGTCGGAGTTGAAGGAGGTGGAGGTGGTGGTAGTAGTCGTCGTCGTTGGGATTTATACGGCCGCAATAACCTGCGATGTTTGTTTCTGCAATTGATCCCCGGCAATTGCCTCTTCTATTATTCACACCGAGGGATGCAACTGCTCCAACAACAACTTGTATATATATATATATATAGAACAACACGTAACTGAAGGGAGAGAGAAAAAATAAATATATGTTTCGGACGGCAAAAGGACGTGTGTGTGTGTGTTTGCGCGCTCTGGGTTTTGAATTCGTCCGTTTTCCGCCCATTTTTATATTCCTACGACTACGCTTGACAATATTTCCACGGCCCGGTCACTTCAGAATTTCCCGTGAGACTTAAACCGCTGACCACCTGGTGGAAAGTATTATTTTTCATTTTCGTTCCTACCATCTGGTTTCTCTCTCACAGAGACACACAAATATACAGACAAAAGCGAGAAAGAAAGAAGAAAAAAAGTAAAAAAAAGTTGTATAACTCTGACCACACCAGAACGACAACAAATTACAAACTTTTCTCTGACCCTTTTCTTTTTTCTCTCTTTCCTCCTTTCTGTGTCGTCTGCAAATATTTTTATTTATTCGGCAACTTCTTCCAAAGTCACATACGTCATATAAATAGAGAAAAATATATAAATTCGGACAATCCCAAACGGTTTTAGTTTTCAGTTTTCATCCCCTTTTTTTGTACACCAACCTCTTTGCAAGAAGAGAAGACATCTGTTATTGAAACGTTCGAATAAGAAAAATGTTTATTTTTATATTTCTCAATAATTATTAATTTATTTTTTATTGAATTTCTTAATAAATATTAATAATGATAGTTAGACATATTGAATTTTTAATGTGATTAAGTATTATTTCTATAATAAATAAGGGAAGAAAAATTAGTGCAGATGGGAAAAGGAGTTGGAGATGCAAGAGTGATTAAAAATGAGTGGATGAGTTGAGGTTGATTACGTCTGCCATTAACCGGATGAGGTTCCGGAGTAATTGAAGCCGTCTGAAATAAAATGCGAAAGAAGCGGAGGAGGATGAGAAAGGAAGAAAGAAGGTAAAAAAAATAGCAGAAGAAAAATAAAGGGAGTGAGAGACATCGCGGATCCGGAACGCGAGTTGCATTGTCCCCGCAAAAACATACACCCGACCAACCGCCTCCGCAGCCGCCGTTGCCGCCGCTGACGCCGTTGCAGAGATAAGCAATTTTCTCGGCTCGTGATTGGGGATTTCCTCACGGGAATAAAAACTCCATCTACAAATGAACAGCCGTGACAAGAGCTATAATTCGTCTCCTCTCTTCGTCTCGCCTCTCTTCCCTCTTCGTCCCTCAGATTCCGTCGAGGATGAAAGGGAAAAGAAAGAGATTACCATTACCTCGGTTTGCGGTCATAACGTTACATGCACGTAAACGTAACGCAACGCACGAAGTATTGGGTCCGGATCCGAATCCGGACGTTTCGAAGCGCCGTCCGGTCATTTCACGTTTATACGTGTGTGTTTTGTGGTGTGAGGGGGGGAGGGAGGTGGCTGGACAGATTTACGGGTTCGGACCACGGCCATACATCACTTGGTCTCATTTACACCGAAAGAGCAAAGCACGACACGACGTACCAATAAACGGATCCATTTCACGCGCGAACCCCTCGCATCCGCCATAAATAAACCCGGGTGCCCACCAAAAGAATTGAATCTCTATTATATATACAAACACAGAAACACACACACACAGAGAGAGAAATAACGCACTTTCCCCCCCAGTTTTACGAATTACTCACTTTCTCTTCTCGTGGTTTTATTTTTTACTTTCAGTTTATTCCCTGTACGCCACCAATAAAACATCGCCCGCACTTTTCGATTAGCCTCAAGAATTAAACATATTAAATAAATCTTTTCTTAATTTTCAGTACAATTTTACAACTTGATTTCAAATATATATCTAAAAACTAGTTTCTAATTTCTTACTTTTGATACATAAATAGAAGCATTCTATTGGAAAAGAAAATAGAAAATGTATGTGTTTGTTTGCAGATTGTAGATTTTGGTTTGGGGTTATTGGGACGAGCAGCAGCAGCAGAGCAGAGCAGCGGCACACGTTGCGAGCATAGTTTTCGTAACGTCCGGTCGTGCATTCCCAACGCTCCAATAAGTTACACGTCGGTCCATTCCACGAGGTGTAATAATATCAAAACCGAAATTCCAAATTAATGCTCCACGCCACTCCACCTACATCCAAATTTACTGCCCTCATATATACCACACACATATACTCAATCCCATATAAAATATATACAAGTTATTGCAATTTTTATTAACTAAATGCATTTCGATTCCTATTCGATTGTTAAATCAATTGTTTATTTTTGTTGTTGTTTTTAGAAACAAAAGTGTGCACGCTTAACGATGTTCGGTTGTTTTTCTTGATTGTTGCGTGCCGCCTATTGAAATTGAAATTTTATGCGGTGCTCGATGATAATGGGGGGGCATTTCGGGCAATTACGGATGAAAGGAATGGGTGCACCCTCGTTTGTATGACTGTATGCATTTTTTCCTTCATTTTTCATCCCCCAATTGGCGTGAAAAATGGGAAATGCACGCGTTTGTTGCTGACCTTATGCTCTCGCAATACCAGCAGCAGCAGCAGCAGCAGCACCGATTTTTACGAGCATCGAAAATTAGAGAAATTGTTCCGGCCGTGTGGGGACGTTGGGTGGGAGAGCGCGTTCGCCCATTACGTTTTATGCGTTTAGTGCGAAAGCGGCCACCCTTCGATAATGAGGACGCATTCACGCAAGTGCAGGGCGCGAAACGACCGGCGTATCCTCATTAAATCATCGTGAGCCTCGTGATTGCACTTCATATGCAAATTGTGCAAAACATCGAGGAGAAATTAATAATCGAACATTCAAAACCGATGGAATTTGCGAATTTCATGAGCGTTTAAGTCCGTAAACACACTTCCAGCTCGAATTTACGTATTTAAGGGGTGGCGATACTCTCTGGCTACTCCTGATGCTCCGATAGTCTGAAGTGTCAGGCAAGTTCGAAGGGCACATGTCCGAACGACGTAAATACCTAATTACCTAGGACGTCAGTGCTTCCATCCGTCGGGTCACTAAGGAGGAGAGCACACGTCAAGCGTCCATCGGGTTAATTACATCGCTTCACATTCCCATTTGCCGAAACGACCGCAAATCCCAATCGGAGAATGTAGCCTTCCAATATTAGAAAACTGCACGATCTCAAAGATTTTCTTGCAATCGTCACGCTTTAAAACGAGTGTATTGATATTATTATTATACCATTTGTAGTTTTCTGTGTAAAACTTGAAGAAATATTTTTATAAGCTTTACATTTTTGTTTTTTACATGATTACTAGAGTATATAATAGTAATACATTTAAGTGCCAGATGCAGTGAACATGCTGGAAATACTACTTGCAAAGCTGAAATACATAGTATACAGCTCGTTATAGATGAATGGCTTACGTCACGAATCTACCAATAGGCTCGTTGGATGGACCATACTTTTTCCTTTAAATTTGCACGTTAGATGATCAATTAAAACAAATATTTATCGATTTATTAAAAAAAAACATGCTTGTATTGTACAGACTTGTAAAATTGCTAAATAAATGGGAATTTTCTTTTTTCTTTGAAAATATTTATTGATAGTTCTTAAGACTGATCCTTTCCTTTTCCATCGCTACCAAATTCATTAATATTGGTCAACTAATAAGAAAGTTATTAAACTTTTATGCGATTACGTTTTCTTTTAAGTATTCGATAAATATTTGTGTTAATTAATTAACAAATATGCAAATTTAAAGGATAAAGTTTGGCCCATTCAATAAGCCCACTGGTAGATTCGTGACGTAAACAATTCGTCTATAAACTAATTTACTATATTATACTACTAGTATTTTTATGTTTCCAGTATTTTAACTACACCTGTCACTTAAATGTATTACACTATCTCTAATAATCATGTAGGAAACAAAAATAGATTATTGTGTGTTGCTGGGTCCTCCTAAAAAGAGAAATACTTTTAGTCTCTCAGGGTTTTCAGTGAAAAGTTGTATTTTTACTTTTTCCAGTATTTTCAATGCTACTGACACTCAGATGTGTTATACTATCACTAAGGATCATGTAGAATGGAAGAATAGGTTCTTGAATATTGCTGGCTTGTCCTGAAAAAAGAAATACTTTTAGTCTCTCCAAAGTTTTTGATGAAAAATGATAATTTTACTTTTTCAAGTATTTTCACTGCAACTGGTGCTCAAATGTGTTACACTATCTCTAAGCAACATGTAGAATGCAAAAATAGATTCTTGGCTGTTGCTGGGTCCTGCTGAAAGAAGAAATACTTTTAGTCTCTTTGACATTTTGTTGAAAAATGGTATTTTTAGTTTTTCCAGTATTTTCACTGCTACTGATACTCAGATGTGTTATACTAACACTAAGGATCATGTAGAATGCAAAAATAGATTCTTGGGTGTTGGTGGGTCCTCCTGAGAGAAGAAATACTTTTAGTCTCTCCGGGGTTTTTGATGAAAAATGATATTTTTACTTATTTCAGTATTTTTACTGCAACTGTTACTCAAATGTGTTATACTATCTCTAAGGAACATGTAGAATGCAAAAATAGATTCTTGGATGTTGCTGGGTCCTCCTGAGAGAAGAAATACTTTTAGTCTGTCAGGGTTTTTGTTAAAAAATTGTAATTTTACTTTTTCCAGTATTTTCACTCCAACTAGCATTTTGTGGAAGACATTACCTTCCACTTTCTTAGCAAATAAAGGAAATCATCTATGCATATCACTTGGTTGTAGGAGCATCTCCTGTAAGAACAACATGTTCACCAATTGATTCTTGGCTGGTGGACTATTTACCTTCTGGGTACTAGCAATTAATGCAGGTACCTATATGCATTGTCTTCAGTCTGTTGTTACCAAAAAGTATTTGAAGCATTTTCCATTGCACAGCATCTGTGTATCTATTAGAAAAGCAAACAACTTTAGTGATCGGTGGTTGTTAACATGTTGGAGTGGTACTTGCCTGAAGTGAAATGAAGCGCTCAAAGAAAAGTCTGCGATGCAAGGAAATACAAGGAGGAAGCAATGAAGCACGTTCTTCATTCAGTCAGCATTCAGGACATTGCATAATGAAGAAGAAATCCAATAAAGCCAGTTGAACTTGGTGTGTGACAGCTCACTGACAAGTATGACAGTTCTCACACATTCACTCACACATTCTCATTCTTAGGTACTACCAACTTAAATCCGAATCCTCTCATATTTTTTTATCACCAACATAAATCCCATATACCTCCTCGCTACTCCTAGTCTCCTAGTGTAAATCGAAATTTTCTGGAATTTTCGCGATTCAGGGGGGGACTTGTGATGCGATGAGCTTAAACCGTCGTCGCATAAAAGTTTAATAACTTTCTTATTAGTTGACCAATATTAATGAATTTAGTAGCGATGGAAAGGGAAAGAATCATTCTTTAAGACCATTAATAAATATTTTTAATAAAATTTGTAAATTACTATTTATTTAGCAACTTTTATAAATCGGTACAATACAATTATGTTTTCTTTAATTTTAGATTATTATTCCATGCAATTGATCAGCAAATATGCAATTTTAAAGGTAAAAGTATGGCCCATCCAATGAGCCTATTGGTAGATTTGTGACGTAAGGCTGTAATATTACGATATGATTGGGGACATGAGATGCGATGAGCGTAAACCGCCGTCGCAATAAAGTTTAATAACTTTCTCATTAGTTGATCAATATTGATAAATTTGGTAGCGATGGAAAGGGAAAGGATCAGTCTTAAAAACTATAAATAAATATATTCAAATAAATAAGAAAATTCCCATTTATTTAGCAATTTTTACAAGTCGGTACAATACAAGCATGTTTTTTTTAAATAAATCGATTACTATTCATATTAATTGATCATAGGGTATGTATATTTATAGGAAAAAGTATAGCCCATCCAATGAGTCCACTGGTAGATTCGTGACGTGAGCCATTCGTCAATAACGAGCTGTATACTAATTTTCTATATTATACTATTAGTATTTTTGTGTTTCCAGTGTTTTGACTGCAAATGGCACTTAAATGTATTACACTATCTCTAATAATCATGTAGGAAACAAAAATACATTATTGTGTGTTGCTGGGTCCTCCTAAAAAAAGAAATACTTTTAGTCTCTTTGGATTTTTTGGTGGGAAATTTGCATTTTTACTATTTCCAGTACTTTCACTGCAACTGGAACTCAAATGTGTTATACTATCTCTTAGGATCATATGGAATGCAACAATAGATTCTTGGGTGTTGCTGGGTCCTCCTAAGAGAAGAAATACTTTTAGTCTCTTTGAGTTTTTGGTGAAAAATGGTATTTTTATTTTTTCCAGTATTTTCACTGCAACTGACACTCAGATGTGTAATACTATGCCTATGTATCATGTAGAATGCAAGAATAGATGCTATGGCTGGATCCTCCTGAAAAAAAATAATTTTTAGTCTGTCTCTCCAGGTTATTGTTGAAAAATGCTATTTTTAATTTATTCAAATACTTACACTACAACTAGTACTCAAATGTGTTATACTATCCCTAAGGATCATGTAGAATGCAAAAATAGATACTCGAGTATTGCTGGGTCCTCCTGAAATAAGAAATACTTAGTCTCTCCGGGGTTATTGGTAAAAATTGTATATTTAGTATTTTCTTTGCTTATGACATTCAAATATATTATACTATCAATTAGGATCATGTAGAAAGCAAGAATAGATTCCTAAGTTTTGCTGGGTCCTCCTGAAAAAAGAAATAATTTTAGTTTCTCATGCTTTTTTTATGAAAATTTGTAGTTGTACTTTTACAAGTATTTTCATTACTATTGTCACTTATATGTGTTATACTATCTGTAAAGATTATGCAGGAAACAACAATAGATGCTTGGGCATTCCTGGATCCTCCTGAAAGAAGAAATACTTTTAGTTTCTCCGGTTTTTTGATAAAAATGGTATTTTTACTGTTTCAAATATTTTCACTGCAACTGGTGCTCAAATGTGTTACACTATCTCTAATGATCATGTAGATTGCAAAAATATATTCTTGCAACTTGCTGGGTTCACCTGAAAGAAGAAATACTTTATGCTCTTTGGGTTTTTGGTGGAAAATTGTATTTTTACTAGTGTCACTGTTGACACTCAGATGTGTTATACATTCTCCAAGGATGAAGTAGGAAACAACAATAGTTGATTTGGCGTTCTGGGTCTCCTGAACAAAGAAATACTTCTAGTCCTCTCCAGGTTTTTGGTGAAAAATGGAATTTTTACATTTTCAAGTATATTCACTGCAACTGGGTCTCAAATGTGTTATACTATCTCTAAAGAGAAAAAGAGAAAGATGTAAGAAACAACAATAGATTCTTGGGTGTTGCTGGGTTCACCTGAAAAAAGAAATACTTATAGTCCTCTCCAGGTTTTTGATAAAAAGTTCTAATTTTACTTTTTCTAGTACTTTCACTGTAACTAGCATTTTGTAATGTCTTCCACTTACTTTGCAAATAAAGGAAATCAACTATACACATCTCTTGGCTGCAGGAGCATATCCTATAAGAATAACATGTTCACCAATCGATTGTTGGCAAGTTGACCATTTACATTTTGGGTACTATCCATTAAAGCAGATATCTATATGAATTGACTTCATTGTGTTGTTACCAAAAAGTATTTGAAGCATTTTCCATTGCACAGCATCTGTGTATCTATTAGAAATTTTGACTGCACCTGGCACTTAAATGTATTACACTATCTCTAATAATCATGTAAGAAACAAAAATACATTATTGTGTGTTGCTGGGTCCTCCTAAAAAAAGAAATACTTTTAGTCTCTTTGGATTTTTTGGTGGGAAATTTGCATTTTTACTTTTTCCAGTATTTTCACTGCAACTGACACTCAGATGTGTTATACCATGCCTATATGTATCATGTAGAATGCAAGAATAGATGCTATGGCGTTGCTGGATCCTCCTGAACAAACAAATATTTTTAGTCTGCCTCTCCAGGTTATTGATGAAAAATGCTATTTTTTATTTTTTCAAATACTTACACTACAACTAGTACTCAAATGTGTTATACTATTCCTAAGGATCATGTAGAATGCAAAAATAGATTCTCGAGTATTGCTGAGTCCTCCTGAAATAAGAAATACTTTTAGTCTCTCAAGGGTTTTTGGTGAAAATTGTATTTTTACTTTTTCAAGTACTTTCACAGCAACTGGTACTCAAATGTGTTATGCTATCTCTAAAGATCATACAGGAAGCGACAATAGATGCTTGGACATTGCTGGATTCTCCTGAAAGAAGAAATACTTTTAGTCTCTTCGAGCTTATGATGAGAAATAGTATTATCACTCCAACTGACACTCAGATGTGTTATACCATGCCTATGTATCATGTAGAATGCAAAAATAGATGCTTTGGCGTTGCTGGATCCTCTTGAACAAAGAAATACTTTTAGTCTCTCTGGGACTTTTGTTGAAAATTGCATTTTTACTTTATCCATTATTTTTACTGCTACTGACACTCAGACGTGTTATACTATCCCTAGTGATAATGTAGGAAGCAACATTGAATTCTGGAGTGTTGCTGGGGCCTCCTGAAAGTAAAAATACTTTTAGTCTCTTGAGTTTTTGGTGAAAAATGGTATTTTTACTTTTTAAAGTATATTGACTACAACTGGTACTCAAATGTGTTATACTATCTCTATAGATCATGTAGGAGGCAACAATAGATACTTGAGTGTTGCTGGGTCCTCCTGAAAGAAGAAATACTTTTAGTCTCTCTGGGTTGTTAATGAAAAATTGTGTTTTTACTTTTTCAATTATTTTCACTACAACTGGTACTCAAATGTAATATAGTATCTCTAAAGATTATGCAGAAAACATTAATAGATGCTTGGGCATTGCTGGGTTCTCATGAAAGAAGAAATGCTTGTAGTCTCTCAGTGATTTTCTTGAAAAGTTGTAATTTTACTTTTTCTAGTAATTTCACTGCAACTACCATTTTGTAATGCCTTCCACTTTGTTTGCAAATAAAGGAAGTCAACTATGCACATCTTTTGCCTGCAGGAGCATCTCCGATAAGAATAACATGTTCACCAATCGATTGTTGGCAAGTTGACCATTTACCTTTTGGGTACTATCCATTAAAGCAGATATCTATATGAATTGACTTCAATGTGTTGTTACCAAAAAGTATTTAAAGCATTTTCCATTGCACAGCATCTGTGTATCTATTAGAAAAGCAAACAACTTTAGTGATCGGTGGTTGTTAACATGTTGGAGTGGTACTTGCCTGAAGTGAAATGAAGCGCTCAAAGAAAAGTCTGCAATGCAAGGAAATACAAGGAGGAAGCAATGAAGCACGTTCTTTATTCAGTCTGCATTCAGGACATTGCAGAATGAAGAAGAAATCCAATAAAGCCAGATGAACTTGCTGTGTGACAGCTCACTGACAAGTATGACAGTTCTCACACATTCACTCACACATTCTCATTCTTAAGTACTGCCAACTTAAATCCGTATCCTCTCATATTTTTTTATTACCAACATAAATCCCATATACCTCCTCGCTACTCCTAGTCTCCTAGTGTAAATCGAAATTTTCTGGAATTTTCGCGATTCAGGGGGGGGACTTGCGATGCGATGAGCGTAAACCGTCGTCGCATTAAAGTTTAATAACTTTCTTATTATTGGATCAATATTAATGAATTTGGTAGCGATGGAAAGGGAAAGAATCATTCCTAACAACTATATATAAATATTTACAAAGAAATTTGTAAATTATCATTTATTTAGCAATTATTACAAGTCGGTACATTACAATCATGTTTTCTTTAATTAATCGATAACTATTCATGTTAATTGATCATAGAGTGTGCATATTCAAATGATACAATGTCCTATCCAATCAGCCCATTGATAGATTCGTGACTTAATCTATTCGTCTATTACGAGGTGTATATACTATGTTAGCGGTGTTACTATGTTACATTTATTGTATTTCCAGTATTTTCACTCTTACTGACACTCAGATATGTGTTATATCTCCTCCTGAGAGATTTTTTTTTATCTATAATGTCTTCCACTTTCTTTGCAAATGAAGTAAGCCAACCATGCATGTCTTTTGGTTGCTAGGAACGCATCCTAAAACAATTACATGTTTACCAATCAATTGTTGGCCGGTTGACTATTTACATTTTTGCTACTATGAATTAATTAATTCTGTTAATTATATGAAGAGTCTTCAGTGTGTTGTAAGTAGAATGATTTGAACGATTGTCCATAGCACAGCCTCTGTTAGAAGAAGGTCAAACATACCTTAGTGATCGATGGTTTTTAACATGTTTCAAAAAATATATTTTTTCTTAATATATGTCGGAGCGTCAGGATTAGATTCCGATTTAGGCGTGTGGAGAAGTCATTGTTACAAATTTAGGACTAGAGATCCAAGCCCAGCGACCCTTCTGGCAACTCTCCGATCATTCTTCTCTCAATGTCTCTATCTGAATGTCTCTATGCCGGTCCTTCTGCTGCCTTGTTTCCCTCACACCCATTCCAGAGGAATCCCCTACCTTCTAGAAGATTCCCGAATGTGTGCGTGTCCTCGACACGTGTACTTAATAAACAAATAATGAGGACAATAGTGTTCTTTCTATCCTCGTCCTATTGTCTTGAGCTGCGACCCAATTGGGTCGCAATTATTATAAAAGAACAGCAAATAAGCAAATATCTGGTGTTTGGACAGATCTAAATATTCACGTGATCCTGATGGAATATCAACATGACCCAGCGCGAAGACAATGATGTTTGACAACGATGGTATTGTCTCGCGCTGAGGTCCGCAAATAATTTGAAAGTAATTATAATATTTGGTTTCAATAGTATTGTCTCTTTGTGTACCAACACATAAGATGTTTGATCAGGTGTGTACGCGTGCTCCGACATATATTAATTCATTAATTTGATTGGAATTGCGAATCTTTCGGTATAAAAATTATTGTTTAATATTTGCGGAAATATTGCACTATTCTAATAGCATAATTCAAATGAGTTTTACTGAAGCGGTTGTTATTATCCAGTTTTCGATTGTAATGGTTTACGTTGTCGGTGTTCGTCGATGCGCGAAAAAGAGAGGCATTGTTCTTCTATCCAATTTGAAAAATAATCGTGTGTTCGTGAATTATAGAAGGACGGTGGGGAAAAGAGTTTGTTGTCGGTGGAGGAAATATGTTGCCGATTAGAGGGATCGCAGTCAATCTTATTGCGTTGAACTGTCAAATGGACAATCGGAATGAAACCAGGCGAATAAGTTGTGCGCGTTTCAGAACATAAAGCTGCTATTGTTGCGTGCTGCTTGCTGCTGCTGGCTGCTGCTGGTCGAAAAAGGGGGTAGAATGATGATCATCAAGTGCTAGGAGCAGCATCAGAAATAAAAGCAGCATTCCCCCATCACAATATGGACGAAGAAGACCGCAGAAGGGTGAATCGAACAAACAAGAGCATTCTTTGCCGGTAGTGTGGGCAGCGGCCAGGCGTGACGCGATGCCAGATGGAGGCACCTTGCGTCTCGCATCGGGGAAAAACCTTATTACAATTAATTATCCTTTAACTTGTCCGCCCCATGATTTATGCGATTTCCGACCCTCCGACAGGTCGCCGAAAAGGACCCGCAGCAACGCTGGAAGGGAAGGGAAAAGACAAGAGAGAGAGTAAAACGGGAGCGGTCAAAACAGTTTTGTTCTGTCGGTGGCTGCAAGTGGATCGAAGGGGATTCTGAATGGGACTCATTTGCGAAGAGAGGAACAAATCGCGGCGACAAAAGGACTCAAGTGCACAAGCAGACTTGTGACATATGAAAATTGCGGTGCGAAAGAATGGAAGATAATTCAACAACTGTCGCAAGAAATTGCGTTTTTTCTTTTGTATGGTTACATCTGTAACGTAATCAAGAGAAATTTACATATTCTAAAAATATGTTTCATTCAATATTCAAAAAAAAAAATTCTTCATTTTCTTCTCATAAACGTACTTAAAAAAAAATAAGTTTACTGCATTATCATTATAGACTTGAATCTATTATATTAATAATTACACACACATACAAAAATCTTATTGTCTCAAATTACAATTTTGATAAATATTTTATTATAATTAAGGTTTTTTATGTTCTTGTGTTATTATTACAGAAATGAGAATTTCTAATTGTTAACTTTGTTGATAATTCTATAAAGTCATTTTATATATAATAAAAACTAATATCAATTATATTGTTTTTAGTTAATTAAAGCTACGTGTTTTTTTTGTGTTGCCGTCGATGAAAACTTAATTTGTCTTTGTATCGGAATCGAATTCTTGGGATGGTTTCCGCTCCATCGACTGCCTCGGAGGTTCGTCTCTTAAAGTGAAGTTAATTGAGTCGGAATGCCGGGCCACCGGACTAATTGGTGCTATGACAATTAGAAAAGATCACACGCAGGTCGTTGATCAAACGCTGAAAGGTGGGAGAGAACTTCTTTTGCTGCTGCTGCTGTTGTTGTTGTTGCTCGGTTTTTGCTGTTCGTCAATAAACTGGAACACCAGCAGAGGGATGGCGCGGCATCCTGGGAATGCCTTCGAACTGTTATCGCTTTCCAGAAAAATTATAGAGTCAATTGGGTGGATGCGTATAAATGTAATAACGATGCGTGGCCGAGCCGTAATTGAGCAATATATTGTCTTGTCCTTCGTGAATTATTTCCTTATTTGTAAAACCGTCCGCACCATCCATCTCATCTCATCTCTTCACCATCAACCTCTTTCTTTTCATATCCTTTCCATCCCACTCCGCTCGCAGCAATTTGTTGCGCCGTTTCGTTCGTCGTTCGAAACGCGACGGAATCCGTTCATTTTCATCTCCCCGGACTTATTATATTCCATTCTCTTTATTTTGCACGCCCTTTCGCATTGTTTTATTTACGCTGCGAGACGAGAAGAGTAGATTTTTATGTTCTCAACAAAAACATCCAAAAAAAAAAAAAGAAGAAAAAAAAAAAGGTTAATTATTTCGGTTTGCTCGGGGACGCATTAATAACTTAAATTATTATATCGAGGTTTTTTTTTTTTTCCACCTCTCCCAGATCCGCAATAATTCACGAGAATTTTTGTCTAATTTCCTCTGCTCTTTCGCTGCTGCCTGCTGATGCGAGTTTGAGAATTACGTATTAATGAAGGGGCCATTCCCATTTACATGTCGGATGGACCTTTTCCACTTGCGCGCCAAGAAGGGGGTGAACGAAGGGGGGTACTACTACGATGATGGTGTTGGGTAAAGAGATGAGGTCCGACCTCTGGCGGTGGTAATGGATCCATTAAGCGGCGAGACCGGTCCTCGCAGTTAGCACGATATGATTACATTCAGGTTTATACGGGCCCCCGGAGGACCGTCGAGGTTGGATCTCCTCCACCTCCTTCTGTAGCGGTTGCTACGGGTCACCAGGTGGCGATTTGTCACATCCGAAGAGGCGGCCGAACATGCTTACGCCATTTCCGGTGCCATCTCGCCAGAGGATTCCATCCGAAGACAACTCTAATTGATGGAAACACGCGCCACCAGCAGCTCTCGGATGCAAGATTTTAACCAGACTTTAATTAACAAGTTTCAACCTCACACATCCCCTCCCCCCCCACAAACAACAAACAAAACGCTATCAATTTCCATCAACCCACCTCGCACTAAAATATTACCGAAACTTTGATATTCAGACATTTTGTATGCAACAAATTTTCATTATTCCAAACTACATATAATTCCTAAAGTTTTTGAATTAAATTTGAAAAAATAATCCGTATTAAAACTTATTTACAGTTAAGATGAATATGTTAAATGTGAAATAAAGGCAATGATTAAAAAAAACTAACAAAACTTTATATGAATATTGTAATTTTAAACATTCATAATAACATAAATAATCTTAATTTTTCACTAGAAATTTGAGAATTCTACAAATAATTATCATAAAATATAAAGAAAATAATTTAAATTAGTGCTACGTCCGTTCTCTCGTAAATTATTAAAAAAAACTTTGGCACTAATTTTGAATTGAACGTATTAAAACGTATAATAATAGTAGATTAATTGAAGCAATTGCTAAAATCTTAACGTTGCACTTAACGCTTTTGGCGATTAAATATAAATATATTAATAGAAAATAAACACTCTGGTGTTTCGGGGTTTCGATTTTGCGGCCGGTTTTCGGGTCTCAAACATTAATAGAGTCCTTAATTTGACGGCGGCCGCAGGACGGATTAAACTTGTATATATTTTCGGAGATCGGTTGGTGCTGGTGGTGTTGGATGAAGTGATCTCCGCGCTACATCTGCCGGACCGGATTAAATTTTAATAATCCATCGGGGTTAAGATTGAAAGGTAATTTGCGTTTTCGGGTTAGCCTCATCCCTTCATCCCCATTTCCTTCGGCCGCGTTGACCGCCGAACCCTGAAATGGACTCGGAGAGATGGAGAGAGAGTGAGAGATCACAAGAAGACGTGTGTTGTGTGTGATTTCCACCGAAACCGCAGCATAATTAGATTTCTGACCCATCTCTCCGTATCTCGCTCACTCGCCTCTAATTTAGTATCATTCATCATCTCCCTCTTGCACAAACGCTCGCATTTACGTAGCAACTTCGAGCTCGGTTTCATAACGACGGTTTTCCATTAATTGACGGACCGTCAAAACCTTAATTAACAGCACGCATTTAATTATTCAAGAAAATAACAAATATAATCATTACATTTTTATTGCAAATTAATGAACTATTGAGGATTTGGGGGGGTGAACGGCAAACAAAAGTTATTTGAAGCATACGTCGTGTAAAATTTGGGAAAGATTCGTAACATACGCATATTTCCTCCTTTTTTTAACAATCTGGCCACATTTCTAACCAGCACCGCCCTTTGTAAACATCTGGATCACTCTTTTACTTTTTATGCGCATACTTTTTTGTTGTTGTTGTTGGTGATGCGAAGGAGCACTTCATAACTGATAGCTCAATAATTCACCGAGCACAATGGGAGCAATCACCGGGGTCCTCTCCGCATTTTCGAGTGCGCCACTTAGTTATGTCGGTCATCCGACACCGAACGCAAATAATTAGAATGATAATGGCCGGATAAAAAGTGTATTTTCCAAACAGAAGCCTCGGGGGGTTGAATGGATGCATTCACGGTCGGATGGATTGATGGTGGTAGGTGGGCCTTCTTCCCCCATTTCGGACGATGCACAAAGCCGATCGGATCGGGAGCCGAATGTGACGACCCGACGACCTCTTTTGATAAATCTGTTTGCGGCGACGGCGGTGGCGGCGGTCGTCGAAACAGAAGAGCATCGGCACAAGCAGGTTGCTACTAACAACATCTGTTATTATTACGCTTTTGTCTTCATCCCTTAATCTAAGCCTCATCGATCCTACAACAAAAAAAAATATAATTCAGAAACACAATAGACATAATATTGCTAATACAGCATAGTTTCCAATTTTTACATCATTATAACGTTATTAATAAAATTGCAAATAAATATAAGAATTGAATTTTACTTACGCGTTACAACTATGTAAATTTTGTAATTTGAAAATTATCCTTTAAAAAAGAAAAATCAAAGAATATTTAGTAAATAGTTTTGTAACTGTCTAATTGAGTATTTGTTTAACGTTTGACTTTTGTTTTATAAACAACAGAAACATTTCCGTAACCATGGTGATTTATTTTTGTAAATAATCTTATTCAAATATTTTGTTTCGTTTGTTTTCGCGGCATACTACGATGATTCATCACCAATTTTTTTATAATTATTATGTGTAATTAAAACTTAATTATAATGAAAAGAAACATAGATAATCCTCTTTTCTTTTTTTTTGCAAGGATTATTATTGGTGATTGAAGTATCAAAAAATTGCTCAAGGATTTGCGTGTATCGTGTTTCGTCCACCCTCTCGTAAAACTTTCGGTGGTTTGCAGCAGCGTATGTTGAGGATGGAGATGGATAAAGAGGAAAAAAGGAAGAGAGGAGCAAGTGAGTAGTGAATAATAATGCAACAACGGTTGTAGTGTGTGTGTGTATATACGATGGTGCTTTGTATGTAGGCTCCGGAGGGGTGAGCACGGCCACCAAATGGGGTGGAAGATTCCGAAGAGGGAGAAGTACCGACATATGGCTTTACGGCATCTCGCGTCTCATTGAAACGAAAATCACTGCTGTTTATTTATTTTTTTCTTTAAAAAAAAAATCAAACTTTTAACTGCGAATTTCATAATATTAAATTTATGAAATAAATCAGAATTTATCATTAACAAAATCTGCAATTACAGATGTATTGTTGATTGTGTAATTATATAAATTTATGATGTTAATAACAGTTGGTGATGAATTGAAAGATTCCAATCGGTTTTTATGAGGTGCCAAAACTATATGGAAGAGATGTTAAATGCAACGTGACTCTCTCCCGTCACGTCGCTTATCGCATCCCCATCACCGAGGGTTGCAGCGAAATGCACAACTGTTCACCAAAACTCGCACACAAAGGACCTTCCGACCTCATTATCGCCGCGTTAAAGATGAAACAATCTCATCGATCATCCTGCTACTTTCCTCTTATGTTACTCGCAATATTCGAATATTATTTTCCATGATTACATTTTTCCGCGTTTTCCCAAGCGCTCCATAACATTATGCGTCGATGTCGGCGAAAACAAGAATAGAATGCAATATAGAAGCCGCTCCTATAATCCGATTAAGTGTAAATATATTTGTCCGGATAATTGAATTACAATTGTAACATAATACTGCACCGAATTAGCTCCCCCTTTTTCCTACACAATTCTCCATCGAATTCAATTCCCATAAAAAAAAATCATTTTTTCTTTACTTAAAACTCAAATAAATCAATATTTCGTGAATTAAATCGGGTATTTATATTTAAATAGTTGTGGATTATAACGGAACCGCGAAGGAATTCTCGAGGGAGTGTTCGAGCCGTAAGATTAACATGGAGACCGAAACGTCGCGTCAAGCGACTAACCCTTTTTAATTTTTTCAATAAATTCTTAGTTTCTTTAATTTATTTCTTAATTAAATTAATGTTAATAGAAGAAATCAATATTTTAAAGCGTTTAATTGCAGTTTTTCCTTTAAATTCCCAATTGTTAATTAATTATTGTATAATATTTGTGTGTGTGTGTGTGTGTTTCTATATTTTTTTTGTTGGTTTGGGTTGTAATAAATATTGTCATAACTAACGTTTGCAATTGGTAAATGTACGTCACGTTCGACAAGCGGAGGACCGCAGCACTAATTCGTCTTTCGGGAATTGCACACGCACGCAACATGCAACAACGACGATAATTATTTAGCATTATATACGTTTGATATAATCACATTTATTCGTATCTATGGGTGAACTATGTAATTATGGCGCATGTTAATACGTTAAACGAATTATCAATGGTTCCGTTTATTAATGCCCTAAACCGCCGCCCCCTTCCCCACTTCATCCACTGATGCACGCAATGATGCATCGATGTTGCAGCAGCAGCAGCAGCAGCAGAAGCAGCAATTTGATACACGGTCGCAAATTATTTAATTGCTCCCAATTTAATGCGGAACGCCGCCCCTTTGTGTCCGCAATATTCAATTTCCTGCCCGCACCGACCGACCGAAAACCGTCCCACCGCCTCCCTCATCCCTTCACCAACCATTTCCATGTACGAAAACCTTCATAAAGTATAATAACAACAACAAAAATGAAAAGCAATTTCAATCGACTTAACTATATTATAATTTTATCTTAAAACTAAATTATTTCTTTGAAAGTTAAAGTTTAAAGCAGACAGATAATTAATAGCAATATTATGATTGATGATGAATTGTGAAATGTTTACAAATTTGTTTTGAAAACGAAAAAGATCGATTTGTTTGCTGAAGTCTAAATAGTCACAACTCGGATAATTTATCATACGTTTCTCTCACCGCAGAATTTATGTTTTTTCCTGACTTTTCTCTCTCTTTCGATTTTTCCATAAATTTGTGTCTGTTTTTCTGTGCTTCTTCAGCAACATCATTTGTAATTGATTGATGATTTCATGCCTTTATGCTTCTGGAGAAATGTACGGACAACGGTAGCATAAGCAGCAACAAAAAGATATATAGAAATATTGAGGAAATTGATTTACAGTCGCTTCGGGGGAAAAACGTGCATATTTCACGGTGAACGCAAACCTCAAGAGGGCGTAGTTAGGGGTAACAGTGGAAGAATAAAAAGAAGAGGTAACTATGGACGGGCCAGAAGGGATGCTAAAGAGTGGGCGTGTGGATGGAAATCATCGGTCGGTTTTACGAGGCACGCCGTAAATTCATCATGTTGCGTCGTGGGAAGTCAAACAACGAGAAGCGGCGGCGGCGGGTCGTTTGTTTCGGTTTGCGGAGGTGGAGGATTCCTATATTGGACAGTGTAAACACAATCTAACGCTTTGCGGTGCACGTGTGTAATGCCGTTTTGGAAATGAAAGGCAATATCCTTCCGCGGGAAGCAATTCCTTTTCATTTCGGACGCAATCAGATTTCTCTCTCTCTTTCTCTCTTTCTTCTTCATCTGGAAACAACGACATGTGTCGTGGGAATTGGCAAGAACGGCCCCGGATGGTGGTAAATGGTTATTGCGCGACTGCGACAACGACGATGATGATGATGATGACTGTAATCCGGGGATGGGGATGATGATGATGACTGCTGTTGCAGTTTGAGTCGTTGCTCAGGTTGCGTCGGGTTTCGTACGCTATTATTTCCATGTAAGGTAGAGTAGAAGGAATGTGGCAAAAACGGCACGGCGCAACAAATTAACTTCTGGCACGTCGGGGCGGCCGTAAAAAGAGGTTACCATCGATGGTAGTTAGCGCGGCCATTCGATTAGTCCGAGGGACACTAAAAAGCGAATAACAATCACTGAGGCGGCGGCCCTCGGACCCAGAACTGCACCCCGGGGTGGCATCCCCGAACCTCATCTTTTCGCAGCGGCAAACCAAAGCCGCCTTCGATGATAAAACATCCAATAACGCACCTCTCCACAACCACCAGCAGCAGCATCAACCCCCGACGCGAACAGCTTCTTCATCCGGGGGAACATTAGTCGCCGTCCCACGGTGACCGTAGCCGAGCCTCGTGCCCATTATCAAAAGGTATTTACCTTCCCGACGACCATCGTAATGGACGCGATAACGGCCGAGAATCATCATCATCATCATCATGATCACCGATTCAATCCCATCCCGAAAAACGTAATAATCTTACGTGTTTTACCGCCGGCAACAGGAGAAACTCACCCTCACCCACAGTCATTCAACGACCAAAGACAATTACCCATTAAATATTATGCGCTTTAGATTAAGCTTATCCGCGTACGCTCGTAATTATTCAGCACGCCATGACCGTTTCACTTTTGTTTCTACGTTCATTTTTTATTTTCACGTTCGCGTTTTGTTTTCACGACTCGACATGCAAAACACCCTTATCGCCGCCATCTCGCATAACTCGCGACAATTACAACCACATATATATTTTTTTTCTCTCATATTTACTTTCCGTAATTCCATTACGTGTGTTTCAATTTATTTGGATAAATAAATGTTTAAATTTATATTAATTCTTTTGTTTTTAAGAACGTGAATTTTTATATATATATATTGAGAGAGAGAAAAAATACTTTTCATTCAAGTTGATTAGAGTTGATGCACGGGAATGGAATATATAATCCATATTTAGATGAAGCGCGGTCGTTACACAACGGAGAGTGAAGGAGATGATGAGAAGAAGAAGGACGAAGAGATTCTCTCCGGAGGATTTAAAGCGCGAAATACGAAATCCGCAAACTCTCAAACTCGGCTCACGATAATCCCATCAGCGGAAAGGATGTAGAGAAAAATCGCGAATAAATAGATGAAAATAAGAGAGGGAAGAAAAATTGCATTAATATCGAAATCAATTTCAATTCAAGCTTTCATCGCGTATAAAAAATTATTAAATACATTTGAATTTTCTAAAAAATATATACAAATTATTTGCGTACGGTTATGATTTGATGAAATGTAGGAGCATTAGAGGTTGCTTTAAATAATGAAGTGTGTATAATTTTAAGGGGTTGAATGGATTTTTTACTTTTGGAGCGGATATATGATGGACCGAAAGGAGAGTGAGAGAGAGGAGCGAGATTTATAAATAAAAGCGCTGAAGGGTGATGTGTAAAATATAGCGAATTTGTGTATACTCTGAATATATGCTTTTGAGTGCGAGTATGTGAGTGTGAGTGTGTGTATATATATGTAGTGATGGATTGGGCAAGTAGGCCAGGGAGTTAGGAAAGGCTCAACAGGATCCTGCACTCGGCCACCTGATTATGCCTCTCCTCCTCTGCCGCCTTTGTGTCCTGACGGCCGACGTCTAAACTGATATGCATTGCCTACACACTCACACTTTTCCTCTTCCACCATCCACACACACACACGCATATATATATATATACACACATACACACTCATGTAAATGCAGAGAGACCAGCAGGAAGTTTAAAAGCATCGCCCAACAAAAAGCAAACCGCAGAAGCACAAACATCCCCAATCCTCAAACCAAAAAGTAAATAAAATAAAAATTATGCAAAAAAGGAGTAAAAATCTAATTTAGTTCTGCACCGTAATTAGATTATATAATAATGTGCATGGTTTTAATGAGATTTTGAATATTATAAAATTTCATGGTTAAATCATTAATTTTTTACTAGATACAAACGTAACTAATTTAAATTTAGTAAAATTATATGTGGTATTAAGAAAATATTTATTTATATAAAAATTATATAATTCAACAAATTACAAAATTATAATCAATTTTGAGAAATCAAAGTACTTTACTAGAAATATTGGAAATATTGAAATTAATTAAGCAATTTTGTAAACAATGTAAATATAAAATAACGCATCGAAGAAAATAAAAAGAAATAACAAAAATCTTGTAATTTTATCAAAAATTTATTTATTTAATTTCCAATACATTTTCTTAAATTTTCATATATATGTAATATTGGATAAGTAATTTGAAATACTCTGCACTATATAATTCAGTTTATGTTTTTTTTTTAATTTTAATAATATTTATAGACAATTACGATTTATAATATTTTAGTTAAGTGTTTGAGATTAGTTACGGTAATGTCCAGAGCTTCTTTCTTTTTTCATATTCGTATTATTGTATGTATTTTCGTTCGTAAAAATTAGATTTTTCGGTGTTGTTTTCTTTTTCGAATTTTCCGATGAGAGGTTGCGTCGGGTGCGGTGCGTCTCCCGGCTCCGGGAAATCGTCACTGCCGTGGAAAGTTTCGCTCCGGGGCGCGAGTTGGTTCTCCGGCCACTAGAGACCGTCACCTCTGCGGCTGCGAGGAGGCGGTGGACGTGGGGGAGGATGTGGAAGGCCCCCAGGCGCGCGCCGCCGCCACCACCGACGCCACCGCCTCGTCCATCCCCACCTAGAGCGTATCGTGCAACGATTGGCCGCGACGGCGTCCGGACGTCCCGCGCGATTGGCGTTGAGCGGCGGGGTGAGGCCCCATGGGCCCGCCTTCCTACCAACCCTCCTTATCAGGCCCCCCCGAACCGACGCTCGGCGTCGCCCTTCGGTCTCTGGGGGTGTGGCCCGAAGGGAAAGAGGTTCGGCTCGGAGGTTCGACGGGGAAAAGGTTCGGTCGGCTGCGGAAACACAGAACCAACGCCACTCCACCCCCGAGAGGTCGCAAACACACCGTCAAATTGCCGGAGACGAGAAGAGAAACGCACAGTCAGTACTAACCACCACCACCACCACCACCCGTTCGATGCTTATCAACGGTCCCAGTCGTGTTTATCCTCTCGCCGGATCCGCGCGCAAGTGGTCTCCCGCGAGATAGCGCCAACGTCAAAACCACGACGACGACGACGACGCTCGACAAACCAAAACCGATCATCATCCGCCGGGACGCGCGTTCGCATCGCGCCATCATCATCAATGAACATCATCGAATCATCATCATCATCATCGTAACATCATCATCCCCACCCGCGTGGAGAAGGCCGCGAAGTGCGCGCAAATTAATTGGGGTAGAGCGAAAGCGAAAGGACGATAAATAAACAACAAAATAATAATAATAATAATACAAAAAAAAAAGGAACTCTTTATTGACCACTTCATCACTTGTCCAATTCGACCGATCGACTGCAGTTTATTATTTTCGCATTTCCCTTTCGATACAGTTCAGTTGTTATTGTTGTTGCTGCTGCTGCTGCTGCTGCTGCTGCTGTTCTTGTTAATTGTTAGTTATTGTTGTTGTTGTTGTTGCTGTGGGTGGTATTTACTGAAAAAGTTGTGAGAACACCGGCAAGACGCGGTCCGACGAGAACAATCCGGCGGAGCGCGGCTATCCGACGGCGTCCCCGTGGCCCGCGCTGTCCCTCCCCGCCCCGGACAGCCTGGATCCGGTCGCCTGGGGCAGGAAACTGTACCCGGGGGCGGCGGCGGCAGCGGCAGCCGCAGGGACGGGCGGACATCCGCGCGTCACCGGTCCGGGCCTGATGTTCGGCCTCCACCATCACCATCACCAGGATGCCGCCTCAGCAGCCGCCGCAGCAGCCGGCCTCCATCATCATCATCAACCCCGCGGTCCCAGTCTCAAAGAGGAACCGATCGCGACGGCACGATCCTGGATGCAACCCACAGTTCCCGATCAAAATGGGTAAGTTAACTCTTTCTTGATCACCTTCATCAATCCACCTTTAAAATAAAAATAAAACAAAACGAAACAACCCCCCAATTTATTTAGTTTTCGAGTGAGTGAGTGAATGAGAGAGCGCGCGCAAAAGGTGAGATTTATCCGCGCGCCGCGTTCTTTTAATGGACCCGATGCGTCCGGAGCGGCGGCAATTACGAACTGCCACCGACCGTTCCGAGATCATCCGCCAAAAACCGCCCCCTTGCTGCAACATCACACCGTATTTTCAACGGCTCTTAATGATGCGGTCGCAATGCGGGGACCACGAAAATCTAATTAGCAGTCCGTTCACTTAACTACTTACTACTACTACTTGCCACCGATCCTAATAAACGCTGACCCAGGTCCTCCACCAGAAACTCTCATCTCGACAAAACACACTTACTTTAATTCCATTTTCTCACCCGTTCACCGACAAATTTTATCCCTCAATTCCACCGACCAAACAAACCGCCCCCCCTCAAATGCACGAATATAATAGCAACCCAAATAAAACAAACGAAACGAATAACAATAGAACGTTTAAGCCTTCGTTTCAACCTGAATTACAAAAAAAAATACAAAAAAATTATTAATTAGTAAAATAAATACGTTAAAACTTAATCCAATCTTCAAATATAACACTCAATACATTAATCCGTTTCTATAGAAACAAAAATTAACTAAAGTATTAAGTAAACAAATTCTATTGTTTCATACGAATTTTCTCAATTGGTTTTCAATAAATAAACTGTACTTAAATAATCAATAGAATTCAATAACAAAAATATTATTTTCATACTTGCTATCTAATAACTGTTGCATATGTTTAATTTAATATGTAAGTTGATACGCGAAAATCAATGATTATCCACATTTTTAAATCCAAAATTAAACGTAAAAAAAAATTACATAATTTATTAATTAGTAAAATAAATACTTTAAAACTTTTGTCTCTTAATCCAATCTTCAAATATCACACTCAATACATTAATCCATATTCGTTTTTATAGAAACTATAAAAAAAAGTATTAAGTAAACAAATTCATTTGTTTCATACGAATTTTCTCAATTGGTTTTCAGTAAATAAACGCACCAATTATTTTTATTTAACTACAATTAAATAATCAATAAAATTCAATAATAAAAATAATATTTACATACTTGTTATCTAATAATTGTTGCATATTAAACGTAAAAAAAAATATAAAATTTTTCTTCTTGCGATTTTCGTATAAATAAAATTGATTTGAACAAATTGTTAATTGTGTTTAATCGCTTTCGGGTTAAAAACGACCATAAATTCTGCGTTTAATTGAATGGACGTGTAAAAATAATAATGGTAATAATAATGCAGCAAAAAAAAAAACGACAAATTTAAACGTTTCGCGCGAATCGACGTAGGCCGTTTTATATTTATTTATTCGTTTTGTTTACGTGAATTATGCGTGTTTTTTTTTTGTCGGTTTTTATTTATTTATTTATTTATTTTTAGTAAATTATGAAAGAAGTATTGATTTTTTTTTTGTGGGGGCGAGTGTGAAAACGTATCGGATTTCTTTGCGGATGACACATGCGAATTGACACATCCTTCGGTCGTGTTCTCGCAGTTTTGGGTGTCATCTGGTTCCACTCCGTTCTTAATTTATGAATGGACTAGTCTCGAAGTATTGATGACTTAGTATTGATGATAGCAAAATGTTTCGTATTAATTTTTGATTAGAAAACGCACAGAAATCGGCGTTCTTTAATTGCTCATTACGTCTGATCCAACTCTGTTAACTATTCATCCTGTCCGTCCCTTCCTTCATTCATTATGGGCCTTGAATGTAGCAGCAGCAGCAGCAGTAAGTGGACGACGACTGACTGCCCCGACAAATTGGGTGCTAAACACTTTCGGATCTTAAGAGGGTTTTTCCTTCCTCTTTTTTTTTTTCGTTTCTCGGTCGCATAAATCACACTTCACGAATAAATCATCGTCTTTCCCCAATTCGAAACGTTTAAACACCTTAAAAACACCCCCCGGCTCAGCGAGTAAACTGATACGTTTTAGTTCTGCTAATATTTACCCTCGAAAACCACAAATCTTTTCTCGCCTCAATTTTCTCTTAATTTCCTTCACTTCTTCGCCACGTGTTCGAGAACTCTCGACTCGAAAGATTAATACGAAACATTTAAACTCTTCCCTGAATACTTAATCATATTTACACGTCTTTCCAGAGAACATTTCGCCATAATTAAATCCACTCAACATTTATTCTAATTAAAATTATTTCCACTAAACTCTCTCGCATTTCAGTTCATTTTTTCCGCACAATAATAATAATAATAATATTATATACAAATTAAATCAATTTCAAACAGAATTATCTTCCAATAATTAGTATCATTTTACAGAGAGCTAAAACACATGCTCTGATAACGTGATTCATCTGAAAAACAGATGCACCGCGAAAACAAAAAACACATACAATATTCAAACGCAATTCAACTGTTTTACGTTTCATTTTTGAATCGTCATTTCGTTTCACCTTTTTTTTTTGTTTTTGTTCATATTTACGTAACTAACATGAAAATTATTAATGCGACATCTTTTTTCATACATTTTAATTACTTAATTTTCGCTTTAAAAGATGAAACATGTAGAAATAACAAATTTTTTGCATCCACTTTTAACGTAATTTGTAAATATATTCGCATTGTACATTTTTTTTTTACGCTATAGAATTTTAATTTAATTAACGGAATGCAAATAAATGCAACAGTTTTCAGTAAACATTTAATTTCGTTACGACTATTTGTCTATCAAAAAAAATAAATTAAATAAATATACAAAAATGTGACATGGAAAAAATCGCGAAGAAGATGGGGAGGGATTGTTTAACCATCAACGTAAATTGGATTCGGGGCATAATTATTTTTGCATTCAGGAGTGATACAGCAACCCCCCGCAACCCTCAGACTTACGTTCATTAAATGTGATGGTTTACTAAGCTCCAAATCCGCTTTATGCTTTGCTCTTTTGTAAATTATTTTATTTTTATGTTCAAACTTATTTTCTCACAAATCCACGAGTTGCATTTACCTAAAAAATATTGAGGTTTGAGCATTATAGTTTTAAGATTAATTAGCAATTTGTTTCGTTCGAATACGATTATTAGTTTATGAGAAATTCAATTAAACTTTATCACTTGCAAAAGTAGATTTAATAAAAAATATTTGAATATTTTAATTTATTTTATTAAAAATTTTAAAGAGTTTTTCGAATAAACTAATTTCTTATATTATAATTTACTTTATTAAGATTAATTAACAATTTGATTCACTTAAATTCGATTGATAGTTTTCGAGAAATTAATGAAATTGTAAATGTGTTTTAACCATCAGAAATATATCAATATATGATTTTCTTTTAATTGAAAATTTCAAAGAGTTTTTTGAATAAACTAATTTCTTATATTATTATTTACTTTATTAAGATTAATTAGCAATTTTATTCACTTAAATACGATCTTTAGTTTTCGAGAAATTAATGAAAATGTTACCTCTTGTAAATGTGTTTTAACATCAATATTTTAATTTATTTTATTGAAAATTTTAAAGAGTTTTTCGAATAAACTAATTTCCTATATTATAGTTTACTATCTTAAGATTAATTAACAATTTAATTTACTTTAATACAAAAATTAGTTTTTGAGAAATTCATTAAAACGTTACCACTTGTAAATCTATAACAAATACATCTTTTAGCACAAAATTTAAAAAAATATTTTCTAATAAACTAATCATCTATATTATTATTTACTATTTCAAAATTATATAATAATTTTTTGTAATTAATTACGATTGTTAGTTTTGAAATATTATTTTTTGTTAATACATCAATATTTAAAAATCTTAATTGAAAATTTCAAATAGTTTTTCCAATAAATTAATTTCCTATATTATAGTTTACTAATTTAAGATTAATTAGAAATTTGATTTACTAAAATTCGATTATTAGTTTTCGAGATATTAATTAAAATGTTTTTCAGTTTAATAATTTGTTTCAATTTTGATAATACAATCATCGTTTCATAAGAACGAATTTTAAACGCTTTGATTAAGGCTTGTAAAAGAAAATAACTAATTGGTGCATTGAAAGCGGCGTAGATGAAAGATTCGTGATTGTGGATGGATGCGCGCATGAAAATAAATTAGCAGGGAAATGGAAGAAGTGAAGTGGTCTGGGCAGCGGCGTTACCAGAAGACCTAAATGGTAACAGCATGTCTTCGCGACGGATCTTCTCTTCTCGCGGTCCGTAATCGGGGTTGAATGGCTTTTTGGGGTCGTTGAAGTGCGCCAGATGGCGCGCATTTATTACGTAATAAATTTGATATATGCAACTAAATGCGGTCTATCGACTAGCGAGAAAAGATTAATAGAATAGAGAATGAGTGTGTGTGTGTTTGTACGTAATGATTGTTGATACGAGCGTGGGGGGGGGAGATATTAATTTAAGTGATCCGAGAGAGGCCAGCGGCGGAATGGTAATAGGGCTTGTGAGCATTCGATAATTACTTGATTTCATGCGATAACCGAAGACAATTACTTAGTACCTACTCATTCATACGTAAGCTACGTAGGGAAAGCGAACGGATAGATAATCTAGGCGGTTTTTTTTTTCTTTCTTCCTTCGTTTTGGTAATGAAACGAATGTCGGGGACTACTTAATGTCACGGGCGAACGTGAAATTGGTGTTCATGCTCATGTAGAGCAGAACATTACGTCGTTATCATTAGGCCTTCGGGTTTTTGAGTGATGAGCTGCGGAGCGACGCCCGTTGACAGCGCGCCAATTAATAATAACGCGAGCGGCGTTCGTTAATTTCGGGGAATCCCCGCTCTTTTGTTTCGCCTCTTTTCTGTTTCTATAAACAAAATCGATGCTAATTTGTTTATTTTTTTTTGTTTGTTTGTTTTCAGAATCGGCGTGGGCAGAGCACACTTCGAAAAACAGCCACCATCGAATCTTCGAAAATCCAACTTCTTCCATTTCGTCATAGCCCTTTACGACAGGGCCGGACAACCCGTGGAGATCGAGAGGACGGCCTTCATCGGATTCATCGAAAAAGATCAGGTCATTAATATTATTATTATTATTAGCAGCTAATTGAAAAGCACCATTTTTCCAATTACGCGAAGTGCGCTTCTCTCCGCATAATCTGATAATGAAAAAGCGCCTCACAATTACTTAATATCGAGAGATGCACACGCATGCGGCAATCTTATCGTTGCATAATGTCGCGTTCACCGCAGCGCCGCCATCTATTAAATTAGTTTCGTAACATTTATCGCGAATTTGTAACGTAAATTTGAGCAGTAAAGCAATTTGCGTCCGCTTCATCAAATCTATCTTTCTCTTTCTAAAAAAAAAAAAAACGTAAAAAAGGACAGACACGCAAAGAGAACAAGAGAAAAAGAGAGAAAGAGCGAGAATGAAAGGGAGGGTGAATTATGTAAGCGAAACGGAGGCGGCCGCGTGAATTATGTAACTAAAAAGCAACAAAAAAAAAAGAACGTCGAGAGATTCATTTTGCGAGGGTGGCTGCACGAAAAACAAAAATAAATAAATAAAAACAAACGAGGCCGAGCGTGTAAGTAAATGGTTGAAACAGCGGTGCGACAATAACGTTAATTAGCTTCGGGCAATTAGGCGATAATTATCGGGTTTCGATCGATCGATTTGCGAAAAATAATTTCAATTATGATTCTCGACGATTGAATTAACAACCGTCGAATTATCATCGACGAAATTTATTGAAATAATTAGAAAGATTAACTAACGCGACGAAAAAAAAATTAAGTGCAGTAATTATTGTTGGAAAGCACTTCTCACGTATTCCTTAAGCGCTCGAGCTTTAAATTACGTTCGAAGCTCATTAATTTGATAGATTTAAACTCGAGCTGAAAGTACTTTTCATAATTAAATGATAAACGATAGCGGTAATAAAAAATTTTAAGAACTTTATTTATTAAAAGTTTCATAAAAGAAACGTTACATCATTATTTATTTTTGATCATCTGATGGTGTAGAGAATTAAATAAATTAGAAATTTGAATTTGTCATAAAAGAAACGTTACCATTTTATTTTACTATAATTTCTTTAATTTTTAAGTTATAGCAATTTTTATTTGATCATCATGTAATGTAAATATGAAAATTTTATTAAGAAATTATTTTGTTAAAAAATAATTAATTATAAAACAAAATCAAACAGTAACGTTTCTTTTATGACACTTTTAATAGATTTTTAATTGAAATTTAAGTTAAGTTCGTTGTGTAAAGTTGTAAAGAAGATTTTGCTAATTCTGTTTTGTTTTCTGGTTGCAGGAAGCCGACGGTCAGAAGACGAATAACGGGATCCAATACAGATTGCAGCTGCTGTATGCAAACGGTGAGTGTTTGTTTGTGTGTGTTTTGCGAAGAAAATTGCCTTTGGGGGTGGCGGAGGCGGCGGCGTCGGTGGCGGCAGGCTGTGCGGTATGCAAGTTTAATGAAGGAAGTTCCGTGAAGGTGGGCGGTTTTGCGGCCGAAGATGTTTGTTCGGTCTCCCCTTGCCAGGGAGAGTCCCGAAAGTCCGAAACTGAGAAAAGCCGCAAGGTTTGTTCCTCTGTCTTGCGGCTACGCTCTTGTATATATCTGGGAGAGTTGAAGAGCGTGTGTGCGTGTGTGTGTGTGTGTGTGCGAGAGAAAGAGAGTATAAGGCAGAATTGGCAGCTTATAAAATAATAATTAAACGAAATGTCGAATTGTTATTCAAGTCGAGTTGCTGTTCGCAGTCCGTTTTCGTTCGGTCTCCGCTTAATGGTTGGATGGATGTTGATGATGATGATGAGAAGAGGAATGGAAAGGAAGGAGATGAAGAGCGCGCGTAAGGAGGCCGGCCGATCCAGTCTCTGTAATTAATTAATTAGTTTTAGTGGACGGTTTATCAATTGACAATTACTTCTATCGAATGCCGTCCCGATTGCCTTTTACATTTGGGCTGAAAAACGGCATTTACACTTTACGCTGCGAGCACAGAGAGAGCGGCTACTTGCTGCTGGCAAGCATCACCAGAAGAAGAGGGTGCGCATATAAGGAAGGAACGGGACGGGACAGGACGGGTCCGTCGCGGCACGGCACGTCTCAAGAATTACAAATACCGAACGTATCCTTCTCTCTTTATTCTGCTGATGCTGCTTGCGGTGGTGTCTTCTGCGGCCGCAGACGCTGCTTTTAATTAGATCTATAATTAATCCGACCAGTCAATCAGATCAGCCAAATTAGGCGAACGCACGGTGTCTCCCATACGAGAGAAGAACCCATCCGTTTCTACTCCTTCTCTTCACCGTCATCCATCCATCCATCCATCCAACCAACAACGCGAGGCGCAAACGGACGCAATAGAAACGAATAGAAATTCCGCGGCGAAGAGAAGAGCCGTAAACGCAACCACTAACTACCTTTTTCTAAACTAATCCTACCTTCACTAAAACAAGAAACATCTAAACGTACATAAACAAACAAAAAACACACACACACAGTAGAGAGTTACAAGAAGGAAAAAGGCAAAAAAAAATCCCTAAAAGCGAAAACATCTCATATTTTATTCTCTCTCTCTTTTCGTAATTACTCTTCAGCATCTTCAAATACCGATCCTTCTTTCAATTTCGATCCACTTTCCAAACGCGTTCATGTTCTTAACCGATCGCTGGCTGCATTTGGTCTGTCTCCGAACACGTACGTAAACGAATCTTTAATTGCACTCGTTTGAACCGAAAACAAACTAATTAGCTTTTCGCGCAAGATTTTATAACGTTGCATTGATTGCGTAAACTTGATTCAATTATTTTTTTGGTTTATAGCTTTTGCAATTAGACGACGAAAAAACAAATAGAATAAAAAATAAAAATAAATACAAACGTTGTGTGCATTTCGTTTTTGGCGTTGCAGTTACGTTTTCTATTTTTAATCGGTCCCCTTAACGTCCTTCGCGTTTTGCAAAATCTCCAATTCGCTCTTATGGAATTAACGGCTATTAACGGCCTGTTAAACTTGCTGTACACTTTTTTTTCGTCTTTCCATTGCGCGATTCTTGTTATACAACCGTATGAAATTTAACGTCTGAATTAACAATAAACTAATTTTTTTGTATTTTTTTATTTATCAATTTCGTATAAATCTAGTCCGGTGAATTGTGTTTAGTATTATGTGAGGTCATAAAATCTGTCAGAGTCTTTGGATTTGTGCACGTTTCAAGATTGCTTTTCATCCTCTCCCGTTGTTGGTTTTCTTTACTTTTTCTTCGGTGATCTCGTCGTGGAAATTTGCATATCCCAAAGTTGAACAAGGGTTGTAAGGTTTCTGCGGATATTTTCGGGGACACGGCGTGTTTAAGCAAATTGGTTTTATGTTGGGAGGAACGGGGGGTGTGGGGGTTGGTTTGTGTGTTGCGAGCTCGAAGAAAATGCGAAGGAGGTGGAGGATGGATGGAATTGATGGCAACGAGAAGAAAAGGGAAAGGATTTTCGTGAAAATGGGGGGATGGTGGTAAAATAGAGAGAGTGAGAGTGAATGAATGAATGAATGAAAGAGTGAGTGAGCGAGCAAGGATCGAGGTGGTGGCGGCGGCGGAGTCGGCGATGAAGTGGTGCAATATCTCATTTAGCATAGAACACCTCAGTCAGTCTCGGGAGGTTTCCCACAGGGGCACTCTTCCTCTCCTTATTTGTAATAAAATAACTCCGCAAATGCTCTCGCAGGACCCGCAGGATGAAGGAGAATAAGATGGCGCGAGTAGTAGGAGGTGGAGGAGGCAGTTACCCTCGCTCTTTTGTTCCGCTATCGCCGCCGCCTCCGCCTACGCCGCCACCCCCGATCCGAAACCTTATCGACGGCCACTGCGATTATGTACGGTGCCTGCAGACTGCGGTACACGCCGCTGCCGCCCCCTATCTGCCCTCACGAAATAGTTTGACGTGGCCGTAAACTTTACCATTATCATTTTAATGATCCAGCGACAGCGCACGTAATTACCGCCTGCCTACACCCCCACCGAGTTATACAACAAACAAAACAACGACAATAACAACAATCATTTGTTTCTTAACCATTTCGTTTGTTTTGCATTCCAGGCGTACGACAGGAGCAGGACATCTTCGTCAGACTCATCGATTCCGTCACGAAACAAGTGAGTTTTCAATTTTCGTTGTTTTCTTTTTTCTTGTTTAACTTAAAATTCGCAGCCTCCTTTAATGAATAATGAAATCGCGGTAATTGAATTTCGGGCAAACGTCGATCGAACGAAATCGAATTACGCGTCTCCGAAATAAGAAATAACAACAACAACAGCATCCGAAGAAAATATAGAGGTTTTCGTGTAATAAAATTAATGGAAATACGTATAAGTATTATTAATGTTTTTAATCGGGCGCGCGCCTTCCAGATTGCATCTAAACGATCCACGTGGCCGACACGTGGCAGGATTTTTGTGCTCGGAATTGGGGCTGCTGCGGCGGCGGTGGCTTTATCGCACGACGCTCGAGCCGATCTGCAAACAGGAACGGTGAATTGACCGGAGGGAAAACGAAAGGTTTTCCATTCTTTCGCGCGAGGAGAAAGAGATGAAAAGGTCCTTACTTTTATTCTCATGCAAAAGCGCGTGCTCCCTTCGCAGCTTAACGTCTGAGGATTAGTGACTAGGCAAGCGCGCGCTCCAGATCTAATCTAAAGCAATTTAGATAGTCGGATCGGTTTTTCTCAGATTGAACTCTACTTTATTACTCATCAAATTGCTTCAATCAAATCGAGATAATTAATTAAAAATTGCATCTCAATTATCTCAAGATTGAATTAAGTTGCGAAATTAATTAGAATTGTAATCTTCGCGATTTCGGTCTCCTTTTCGGGCGGAAGAGGATGATACATGCGTCGTCGTCGTCATCGTCGTCGTTGTTGTTACACGTTGTTGAGGGAGGAGGCAAAAGGAAATCTGAGGCTTATGGTTTATGCGGTGGCCGAGGAGCCAATTATCAGGGATTTATTGCACCGGGACTAATTTAGGACAAGGCAAGAGCAGGTGCCAGGGATTACCGCCGGAATTCCCGGGGATACCTAATACTGCCGACCTAAATAATTTATGTCGCTTCCGTGTAAATTCCTACACACCCCATCTGCCCACCCCTAATAACAAACAATACATACAATACACGATTCATTTCTTATGTGCTATTGGTTTCAATTTTTATACATTTTTTTTTTTTTCGTTTTGAACTTAGGAAGTGTTGTGTCCGATGCGATACGTTTCGATCAATTATTCAGAAGATGGTGCATAATTAAAGTTAAAATGGAAAAATACCGCGAACGTTGAGCGGGGCGCGGTTTTTCCCGAATCCGCGGACCGCGCGCCTCGTCCAAATTTCATGAGCCACTCTATCCCCGGTCCTTTTTTTAACGTTGCTGTTGAAGTGGTGGTACGGCGGGGGGTTCGCGGGCGTTACGAAAAACAAAAACGACGGACGGGCGCCGCTAATGCGTTATTTAAATGCATTTGTATGAACATCAATATACTTTTGAATTTCGGTGTTAATTCGAAATGTTGTTGTTGCTGCTGCTGCTGCATGTGCAGAACATTTCGGGTCTCTCTCTCTCTCTCCGTGTGTACCCCCATATGATCTCTGGCATTAAACTTTTATCACGCGTTACATCATTACCGGCTGAACTGCCACTGTTCGTTAATCTCGTTCATTATGAATCTACTGCAAACTCTATGTATATCTAGTGCACATACATACATACATACACTCATACTCGCAAATCTACGTAAAATGTTATTGCCAACTGTTGTGGAGGTGGCGGCGGCGGCGGCATAGCAAACAAATGAAAGCTCGAACCAAACCACTCTTCGAATTAGTGCCAACTTGAACAAAACGTGAAAGCAAAATCGATCATTAAGCTTTCCCATCAATTTTTATTCGACACCTTCATTTCCAGCAATTACACCAAAAGACATAAGCCAAACAAATGACACCTGAGTTTATTACCTATTTATTACCTACAGCTACACTAAGAAAAAATAAGCTAAACAAATGAAGAGAGAACAAAAGATAGGGAGAAAACAAAAAAAAAAGGACTGCTGGATTTTAGTTTATCGCGTTGCATGCGGAAGGGGTGGCGCGAAATGAATTACGATTGGCGCGCGGGGGGCAATTAAACAAAAGCGCACTTTAAAATATATATAGGGGTGGACCGCATCGAATCGGATTTATCCTTTTCGCTCCGCTCCTGTATCTTATCTTGAATGAATATAAAACTGATTTCGTCGGAATTGCGAATAGCCATCGTTTCGTCTGCTAATTAGATCGGCGTTGCGCCACTGATAAGAGCGCAAATTCCCGGGGGAATATTTAAACAACTCTTTTGGGGTCTCCGGTCACAATCCTCCGGAGGACCACCAAGAAACGATGGCGAAGAAGTGAAGTATCGCGTTCGTCGTCGTCGTCCTCCCGAGGTTTTCCCCGAGCCATTGGATGAAGCTCAGGGGATGCGAAACACATGTTGCTCTAAGCTCGTCCTGCACCGCGCGCGCGTTACATATTCAATTAAACAAAAATCTATCAACTGGTCTAACCTAAAGCCCGGTAATCCTAGGGAGGCGGGGGGTGGTAGGAAGAGCTGGTGTAAAAGGGGGAAACGAAATGCGAGGATTACGAGGAAGATGGGGGAGAAGTCCGGTAATTATACCGTGCCCATTGATGACTGCACATACGTCGCGCGTACGCCGCCGCATGGGACCGTTATAATCCGATCTTATCTTCCTGCTATAAAACACCGACTACAAAACCATCCCCTTCCTGCTGCTCCCTCACTCTCTTCCAAATCCCATTCATTTTCCGAGCGCAACAACAACAACAAAGCGACAAAGTCAATCTCTCCAGTACGTCCACCTCATTTAACACCTCAATTCATAGAAAATAAACCACACGTAAACTATACAAATAAAATCTAAACTTAATCCCTAATCACAACGATTAAAAATGCATCACGTCTATTTTTTTTGAAATAACTCAATCAAATATTAACCTATTTCCATAATTTTTACACCAAATTAAAGAAAAAACTATACTTTACAAATTACTTCTACGAAAAATTTACGTAAAAATAATATGTGATATGTTTATTGGAGAAAATTTCTAACAAGAATGCTTTGGTAATAAACCGTGTTTTGTTTTTCGCTTTTGTTTTGCTTACGTCTGGAAGAGCGGCGTGTCGCGTCTGGCGTCTCTTCGCGCCACGTGCTTATCCACCTCGAGACCTTAAAACCATCTATTTCTTGAACTAAATAATCTAGACGTACCGGTACGTTTTGTCGCGCGACACACGCACGTTGCAATTAGTCTAATTGCGATTAATTAAGTCCCCATCCACCTATTACTTCTGCGTGCATTATTATATTATTATCAATAATAAGAACCGTTTATTTATTTTTGCGTTATTTGTATTTCTATTTAAAGAGAAAGCGGATTTTTCGATTGCGTCGTTTGCTTTTCGATTCCCCATACGCACACGAAAGCAAACAACACGCGCGTTTCGAAAAAAACAAGGGACGATCGTCGGGGGTGTAATTCAGTTGTTAAACATTTGTTTCGGGCACGCAAACGCGATATCAACAATTGTTGGTGATTTATTTTTATTTTTATTTTTTCTTATTCTCGTTTCTTAATCCAATGTTATTTGTTTAATTGCAGGCTATAATGTACGAAGGGCAGGACAAGAATCCGGAGATGTGCAGGGTGCTGCTGACTCACGAGATCATGTGCAGGTAAATGCTTAAAAAATAAAAAAAATCCGAAGAGTCGATGATTTTCGTTTAGAAAAAAAAATAAAAATAAAGAACCTCTATTTCGTAGTCATCTTCTATTTCGAGCCATTTTTGCGCCCTTCCCTCGAACGTCTCTCCTGGGGGTGGGATCTCGTCTCTGGGGAGTCTGTGTCTTCTTCGGCCCTCGCCGCAACAGACCCTTTTTCCCGTTAACAAACATCTCCTCCTCCTTCTTCTTCTCATTCGCCAATCTCGGTGCAGACACTGCCGCTCCATTGTGCACTTTTCTCCTTCTTCATCCCCTTCATCTTCTCCATCAACCCTCACAGAAACCGAAACATGTTCGCACTCCATAAAAATCCCCGAACGCTCCAGAAATACTTTCTAATTTCGAACAAATGTCCTTCAGAAAACATCGACGATTGTTTTCCAAACAATCATTTCTAAATTTAAAAATTTGTAAACAACCACAACGGAAATACAACACCAAATATTTAAAAATAAACCGCAAATAAAAATCTAAGAATTCCCATAATTTGTTTTACGTCAATGAACAGAATTACAATTGTTTTATCGTTTGTTTTTCAGTCGTTGCTGCGATAAGAAGAGCTGCGGTAATAGAAACGAGACGCCTTCGGATCCGGTGATAATAGACAGGTGAGTGAATGATGAAATGAAAAAGAAAGAAATGAATAACATCTCTAAGGTCGCTCAATAATTAGAGGAGAAGAGCGCTAAACGTTAAACAATGCATGCGATCGCGGTCGGCCATGGCGGTTTGATCGGTGTCTTCCGGGTCGGAAGGATAAATAGTGAGCGTGAGTGAGATGTATAGAAATGTGAGTGTGCCAGAGAGAGAGAGAGAATGGAGAGCGTCGCAATTTTCCTTTTCCCCGAATTGTGTATTGCTGATAGCGTGGGGATAGCTACAAAATGGTGTCCCCGGGGGATGAAAGATAGAGACGGGGAGATGCGGATCGCGCCCGGAGCGAGCGAGACGGCATCGCGAAGCCCTTTTTCCCCCGATAAGGGCGATAGAGATGGAGCGAGGGTATCGGATGAATGCGAGACGAAGAGGGGAAAAGACGGATGGATGGAACGACGAAAAAGGGGGACACACATCTTTGCGGACGGATATGTAGTGGTGGCATGCAATTTGCTCTCTCTCTCTTCCTGTAACGGAAACAAGAAGTAAATAAATAAAAGAAGGCGAAAAACAATGGCAAACCCTTTCGTTGTTTTGGCGAATTATTGCATGGCATTATTAAGGATATGGTAAATGCTGTGTGCAAAAGAGAGAGAGAGAGAGAGAAATGTATATGCTTCAGCCCGAATGACTCCTGTCAATTCCGCTAAGAGATTACGTCTGTTGAATTGGACTCTGGATCTAAACAAGCGCGGCTTTGTCAGGGGGGATGGAGAGCGAAAAAAAATATAAATATCTGTCTCTCTCTCTTCCTTTATATTCATCTGATCAAGTCATCTTTGTCTTTTTTGTTTAACCCCCGCGAAACAAATGCTACCACATACATATACATTTCTTAATTATTATTCCTTCTTTTCTTTTTTCCTTTTTTTTTTTTGAGGGGTGACTGCGGATATTATTTCGTCGTTTTAGCTGCCGGGGGGGGGGGGTGTACGAAATGAAATTACAGTTTTGTTGCCATTAGCATGATGACGTCGAATTACTTCCGACTTGTATATACGTAATCATGGGCGAGGGGGGGCGGATGAACGTACGTACGTACAACAAGTAACAAAACATATGCACGCGACCGAAGTAATCCCGGACACGTGGCCCACTTTGTCGGACCCCGCAAATTGGTCGCATTTTCGATCGAAATACCAAACCGACAAACCCCCTCGCCCGCTCCCACGCAAATATTTTCCTAATACCTAATCACATTACCATCGCAATCTGCGGTCATCTTCTCTTGTTTTTACCATTTGTTTTTTTATTATTATTATTTTTTATTTATTTTTTTTGATAGAGAGACAGGGAGTAAGAATAAGAGATAACCGGAAACGCGCCGTCCGTGGCCATCGCAACGGGCCGATTTATGCCCGCAACTTGTAACCATGACAACCCTACAAGACTCCTCTCTCTCTCTCTATATATATTCGTTCCTCGGCTTGAATTTCAAATGGCCTCCGACGCAGCCACCCCCGATCCTCTCTCTTTCACTCTCACAGCCGTCCCTCCGTCTTCTTCTTCTTTTTCTTCTTACTATACTCTTTTTCTCCCCCTCGCGGAGGAGGATGAAGAGGAGAAAAAAAGGAATGATTTATTGCCGGGCCTTCTTTCGCAGAGGGAAGGAAAACTGCGAGTCGTGGAGGAAGATAGAAGCGAAAAAAATGTTTAAGGGATGAAAGAGAGAGAGAGAGACGGGGAGGAAGCAGGAACAAGAAAAATATAGATATAAAAAAAAACGTGCTCACATATCGGTGAAACATTAAAATAACCGCCCTTTACATTTTACTGATCAAAATTTACAAATCTTTAGTTACTTGAAAATTGTTGATAATATAATAAATTGTAGGTGAAGGAAGTTTGAGTGAATAATAAAAATATTGGGTAAACTTTATTTTTATTACATGAATATTTCTTCCTTCACGGAAGATTAAATTTTGCGCGGATGTTTATTCGATTCCGTTTATTCGCTTTTTCTTTGCCTGAAGGAAGATTCGGATTAATGAGCAGCGCGTCAAGTGCAGGAGTTATTCGCGTACGGAGAAGCGCGTAAAAGTTTCGGCGGCGTCGCGACGCCCACTCACTTGTTGAAGGCGGAGGGGGTGATGTACAAATTCGAGACGCGGTTTGATTGGATTTTCCGCGGAATTTGGTCCGCGGTTATGAACGTCGTCCTCTTCCTCTTCTTCTTCTTTGCGCACTTTTTATTTTCCGTACGCGTTCATTCTTTGCACACTCTCTTTGTCGCCGCGCGCGGTTCTTTTTGCGGAGACAACTCACTTACATTCCTTAATCCCGAATGCGACAACGATAATGAATTATTAATAGGCAATTTCGCCGGAGCGATTCCTTTAATCGGCGACTTTATCGTCGGCGTATGTAGTATTAAACTTTAATTAAGTAACTGGTTTTCGCCGTATCGGTACGACCGTTTGTCTCTGTGTCCGAGAGCGCCGCCGCCGCCACCGTCGAAGATGATCACCATCATCATCACGATGATCAGGAGTTTCCGATCATCATCATCATCTCAAAGCAACAACTAGAAATACTTGGATTGCGAACGATAAAATTTGCACAAAAATTTTTACCATTTGTCTTCGGGTGCTTTATGATACGATTGCTGCGCTATGCAGCGCGTTAGATAAGAAGATAAATAATTGAGAGAGAGGAGAGCGAGAGGTGAGGACGCCGGATGCTTTCTCGATCTCGCAATAAAACTTGTGTGTGTGTGTGTGCGTGTGTGCCCAATGAGCCGAGAATAATCTCTATTCCTTCTTCGCCCATTCTCTTACATAATCCGCGAATAACCGCTTCACTCACTCGTAATTGAGTCGTACCGAAAAAAAAAAAAGCTTCTACATAAACTAAATGGCGTATCATCATCATCATCTATAAGGGTGCAAATCGCCCTGCTCCTTATTTAGACCATCTCATTTGCAAATTGATTTGATTGATTCGATTGTAGTCGATCAACTTAAAACTCTCTTCATCATTCGGACGAGGATCGAGTTCGTGACCGGAATATGCATGCATTAATCCAATCAACTTCAAGTTAATGAACTTAAAAGGATCCAAACCCCCCTTTCGCACACTACACTTAAAACGGGGTGATAGAAAGAGAGAAACGGAATAAAAAAAAAGTGCGGAGAACGAGACTAATCAGAAAAATGGGAAACACTTACGTGACCCGAACGACGACATATGGTGTTAGTCATTTTTCCTTGTTTAATTCTATTACTTTTTTTTTTTGTATGTCCTGTCTAATTATCTGTAATAATTCAGTGGAAAATATAATTTCCATTAACTTTTAATCACAATAATTTATTTTCGAAATCCAACAAATTCATTCAATTGTATTAAAATCCAAAGAAAATTTAGAAAAATAAATTTATTTTCAATTGTTTTCGAGATACGTCAATTTTTTAAAGTGTCAACTATCATTTATTTCTATTGTTTTCACTTTCAATTTCTTAATGTTATTTTATTTGAATTTAATGTAATTTCAATGGTTTATTGTTATTTTGTTGCGTGCGGAAGGCAATTAAAAGTCGCATATTAATTTTGCGAATTTGAATTTTATTTCGGTCATCATTCGGGCAAATTCCATCCGACAGCGCTATCTGCATATAAACTCGTCATAACAAGTGCGAACGTGTCACATGTGCCGCCCTATGACAATATGAGGATCGGGGGCGGCCGCGCCACAGTTGCGCGCGTAATTCAAACGCCGGATCGAGAGAGAGAATGGTGGATTGCAATGGGGGGGACGGGGGACGGGGGTGGCGGTTGACATTTGCGTGCAATCAAGGGCTAAATAACTCATTCAGATCGGGGCGGGGGTTGGAGGTGGATGGCACCTCCACCGAAAACAAAGCGACTCAACGCTCGCATTCATCATCATCATCATCATCTGATACACGAATATCATCGTAGTCGTCATACTCGTCATCGCGGTCATTGTGTAGCACATCCATCCACAATTTCACTCGCTCCGTGTATTTCCGTGTACATTTGTGTACGTACGTATGTATGGATGGATGGAGAGGCGGCATGCAGCGGCAAAACCCTATTGATTGTGTCCGATTGAATTCGCTACATTTACGGCACTAATAATGCTATAACCGTTGCCGTTTGATTATATCCGGATCAATTCAATCATCCCATCCATCCATCCACTCTATATCTACATCTATACACTCGTGTGTACGTACGTCCCCTCATGCTGGAGATTCGAGAAGATCAAATCCAGATTTAAGAAAATACCTTCGAATTGCATAAGACCATCCCTCCTCCACATCCGCGCATCGTTGCGTGGAATTGTTAATCGTAAATTTTAATTAACAATCCATGCAATTAGCCGTCCCCTATTTTTAGTGCAATTTCACCTCCGAAACCGGGAAATTTCGCCCTGCCGTCATGCGACGTCCGCACGCGACGTCCTCGGAAATACGAAACAAAAACAACATTATCTACGTATGTGGAAGACGTATTTGGACAAGATAAGGGCGAATCAACACCGAATTAAATGCATAATAATAATTGCATTTCCATCGATTTTTCTTCCACTCCATGTATTTGCTTTTTTTTTACCCGTTGTAATCGACTTCATTCGTTCGTTTCCTTTATTTATATTTTTTGTTGGGGGATGGAAGGACGCGATTAGGGCAGACACCTAACGGTCCTTATCACCCGACGGGGGATTCCCAATTACCAATCAACGAATCGATGTGTTTACGTTATCTTAATCGCCGCCCCCGACACCCGCGCGCAAACCTCCTTTGGGAACGATCCTCGTGCATCCGAAGCACGTCCGGAATCATCGCAGATTCCCTTTTTCCCTACACACCATCATCAACTCAACTTTTTACCCTTTACTATTTAACAAAAAAAAATGAAAAAATCTTGATAACTTTACAAAATCTTTCTATTTGATAAACTAAATTAATTTTATCTTATAAAAATCGCCAATTTCTTTCATTTTCTACTTGACAAAAATGTATGCAAAATATGTAAAAATTTGAGAGTAATTTAGGAAATTGAAGAATAAATTGCGAATCAAGACCGAAATGTCGTGTTAGCATATTGTTGGTGGATCGCTCTTGTATTCTTAAATGGAGCGTAACATTTAGGCTGAAGTTGGGGGAGCTCCAGCTAACATTTGTGCAGCGATTAAATAGGGATCGAGTGTTGCATTTAGATGCGTGTAAGTAAGTAAGCAAAAAAAAGGAGGAGGAGGAGGATGTCCTGAGGGTTTGCCGAACGAAATAAAATGCTGATTCCGAGGCGCGTGTCCCCGGGCTCACATCTGTTCCGAAGAAGAGAGGGCGTGCAGAAATAATGCCGCCTCCTGGTAAATGCAGAAAGAAGAAGCTCGCGTCCTCGAGGGGGAGATTCAGCTTCCGTTTGCGATGCGCAAATTCATCCGTTTAACGTTGAAATTTAAAATATATCTATATATATATATATATATATAAAGAGCTATTGATGATTGTTGTTTATGGTCGGTTATGAACCGGAGGAATGATTTTATTATGTTCGCTCTTTTTGTCGCCGCGTTCGATGGGAACGGCATTCCCGACAGGACATTAAGGATAATTTTCAACAGATTTCACCGTTTCGTTTTTGTGCCGCTGGAAATCGGTTTACCACTTCATAAATCTGTCATGCGACGGGTCTTCGGCTCTTCGGCCGTCCGACGGTTGATTGCTTTATAGCTAGGCCATCATACGACGAGACGAGACGCATTGCTAACGTCTCATCTTTCTTCTGCTCTGCTCTGTCTCTGCTCTATCTCTTCTTTCCGGCTACCACGTTTTTTTTTTATTCTTTTCTTCTCTTCTCTTCATCGTACCACCGTGCAAATAAATATCGAAGAAGATGAAGAAGAAGTTGAAAAAGAAAAGCATTAATTGAGGGCGCCCCTCCGTCTTCGATCATGATGCCATTCCACACTCGCTCACTCTCTTCTCCGCTCGTTCGATCGAATGGTTGCGGTTGCAAGCGAAGGCGAAAACGGGAACGGAGGAAGAATTGAAGTATTGTAGGTGAGGTAAACTGAAAAGGAAGAAAAATGTCGGAGTAATAATAGCCTCCATTGAGGGAGTGAGAGAGAAAATCGAAGAAGGAGAAGAAGAAGAAGGCGCATGAGGAAAGTTACGGGGCCGGCACGAAGACAGAAAATAAAAGAATGAAACAGATTGCCACGGATAAGAAACTTGTCAGTTTCTGCGAGCGCGTTCATCCCTGAAAATTAATGTCTGTGAAGTCAACCCCGGCCCGAGCACTAGCAGCAGCAGCAGCAGCACCACCAGTATATAGAGAGACTCTCTCTTTCTCTCCTTCTCATCCCTTCTTAGACCCAACAACGTCTCATCCTTTTTCCTCCCTCGAACCTTCTACTTCTTCTTCTTCTTCCCAAACGCCACAACCTTGATTCTTCGACCTCTCCCTTTCCCGTTCGCTCTATGAACTCCGAGAATATAATTTTAATCTAACAGATCCATAAATTCACTTCGCGCAACACCGAAACATTCTGACCATTTGCATATCATTTTTTGGGACCCTCTCACGCCGCGAGATGTTCAACAACCTCCTCCTCTCCCATCGAAAAATTAATTTTCGCTCCCCCCTTCGCATTAATTCGCCCAACCAAAAATACGAAAACCCCGTGGGCCTTACACGAACAACCTAATTTCCAATTCTCGACAAGCCGTTGCAAATTTGAACATTACTAAAATATTACTATTTTAAGAATTTAATTTTAAGAATTGTTAAGTTGTAATACTTTTAATGTAATTGTTGTTCAAGAAATTTGAGATGGTTATTTTCGATGTTTGAAAACTTTCGGAAAGTTGTCCATGGTATTCGCGAATGACCTTGACGGTTAATTGAGAGTGTACTTTAACGGTTCCGTTTCCATTTTCTGCGCGTACTTTCGTTCGTTTTATGGATTAAAAACATGGTGTAGTGGATGAGGAGGAGACGTTTGCATGCCGGCAAAGTTAATTTCTCAGATCGAATTTGTAGTAATATCCATTTGTCGTGGATGCGAGCACGCGATGCCATCCAGGAATGCCAACGTAACGTACTTGTTGCTATATAGTTAAGTTAAGTGGCCGCAGGCATGCGATGTCTGCGGTTAAGGTATCGGGAGATGTCCTGACGATGTTCTTTTGTTCATCAGGAAGAAAGGAGGAAGAGCGAATTAAAATATTTTCCTGCTTCCTGTTTTTGCGTGTGTGTGTGTGTATATGGATAGAGTGAGTGAGAGAGAAAGAGAGAGAAAAGGAACGTGGAGCGGAACACGGCCTCAGCCTGCTCCTGCCTCCTTCTCCTCCCGCTCTTCGTCCCGCGGCGGCGGCAGTCGGGAACGGTTCCCTAGGGATGCGGAGCTCCCTCGGGTCGGTATTGACTCTTCTCTCTCCCCTGAGCTGGTCGTCAATACCGCAGGGAGCGAACCGTGCGCGGCCGACTTTGGCCGAAGTCCCTTCTTGCCGCCGCCCCCCGTTTCACCCTCCGCAGCAGGACTTGCACCACCACCAGCAGCAGCAGTAGCAGCAGCCAACTCCCCTTTCCCCATCCTCCGACCAACCCCCTTCGCGTTTGTCTACCCGCAACGCAGATCTGTTAGTCGGTCTGTCTAACAAGGAAACGCTAACAGACATAGTCAAAGCATAATTAACTCCAATTTATCCGAACTGCTCTCTGCCACTCCTCCTCATCCGCTCTGCTCACTCTATCTATCTCCTCCTCCCACCACCATCAACCACTACATCCATCCATCCTTCATCCCTTTAAGCATGAATTCTGCGCGCACCGCGCGAATTATTTAAATCATATTTACGATGCGACTTGATTACGCCGTCTCCCCGAGATGTTTGCGGCATTAAGCGAAACAAATTGTCCTCCTTCCGTCCTTTCTTCCTTCCTTCCTTCCTTACTACACCACCGTATCCTCTTGCTTTTCCGCCGAAGACGTACGATGTTAATGTTGACTTTACGACTCGCTCCCTTAATGCATGTAACACCTAACGCGCGCCTCCTAAACTCTCCGTTTTCAAAGACCAATAAATCTCGCGACGGCAACACAAAGGGGCGGTGCGGTTGTAAGGTGTAACTCATATTATTACGTTATTTAGTGTACAACCTCGGGATATTTACGCGACGTGTAATAACATTACGGCAGGACATGAATATGAACCTCATCCTGCTGCAGAGCAACCAACCCCTCGACCGTATCCCGCGAGACTTTTCCATCCATCGCAGGTACTTATCTCGCCGTTTGTAAGCTTTTAAAAATTCAACCACGGAACAAAAAAAAAAGTATAAAAAGAACAAACCGGACGAGGATTTACAACACCCTTCTTTTATATACATATATATATCTCCACCGCAATCCTACTTTTTTTTTTCTTCTTCATATAATACACTTTCACCTCTTTCCTTCAAAAGTCCCAAAAGTTGTCGCTAAGTTAGTTACGCTTTCGCGCAGTTCTCCAAAGAACTCTGCAAAAGGAAGGAATGCGGCAAGGAAGGAAGCTTTAACACTTCAACCTAATTTATAAGCGATTCATAAATGCGAAGGAAGGAGGGTTACGGATTAAATTGGGCGAAAGTCGGTTTTGCGACCGCATTAATTCGCGAAATTAATTCGCTCAAACTTCCAGCCAACCCCTGCATAATATATATATATATAAAAAAAAAGTGTATATATGTACGAGAGAACGAGAGAAAGTGAATGAAAGAGGAAAATTAAATTTACAAAAATGCGAGAAAATGAAATTTAAAATTAACACTCGCAGCTCGGATTTCGGAAGGAAACGCAATTACTTTTCGCTCCTGCAAATGCTGAATTATTAATCGTCAACGCGAAAATAATATCGTTCCATGAAAACTGCTTATATTAATGAAATATTTAGTAAAATTACTACTAAATTTTCCTTATTGGAAAAAGGAGAAATTATCGTGTAATTAAATTCAAATTTGTATACATTTTGAATCGTTTGATGATGATGAAGCGTAGAGGTCATCTTTAAAGCTGATCAAATATTATCTTTTGTTGGAATTCTTCGGGTAATAACGTCCTGCAGTCTCGGAGGACTACTAAAATTGATTTGTCCTGTTTCTCTGGGTGCGTGCAAGAGTAAATATGATGTACGGAGAAAGAGAGATGAAGAGGACCCTTCAATGTTTAATGTTAATTACACGCGTCGCTTGCTATAAACGCGAATGGAAAGTTGGAAGGAGAAGAGGAAGAGGAAAGAACAGACACACGTGAGATGGGGGAAAAAATAGAGGGAAGTTAATAAATAACGGGCTATCTCGTTACGTTAATTTGTAACAAAGGTATTCGCCACTTCTTTATATTCGTGTTGTACGAAAGGGAGGAGGAGGAGGAGAGAGAGAGAGAGAGAGAGGATCGTTATCGCGCGAAACCTGGGGGGCCAATTTATCTCCTTTCCTTCCCTTATGCACACGATCCATGCGAGCGAGCGAGACAGAGAGTGAAAGAGAGAAAAAGGGCCGAAATCCACCGGAATCAGCAACGTTACCTTTTCTCCATCGGGCGGAAAAAGGAGAGAAAAGAGCAGAGAAAAGAGGATTAGCGTTTGCGTTAATGCTTCTGGTCCATCGCTCCCGGAGGCCTCCTTGTGTAACCTTCTCGCACCCACGCCCCCCCCCCCGACTCCTCTTCATCAACATTCGGGATCATACATTATGCAGATGGCAGCAGTAGGCTCGACCTCTTGCCGCTTCGACTCTTGCGGCGGCGAGGCTGTCATCAATTAATAAAACCCGTATCAAGAGATCTTAATATTTGATCGTCTCTTCCATTACCTGCAGCAAACAACCCCTTTCCAAAATATTCGAGCGCTACACCGTCGTTTACGTGACGATACGCCGAATTCTCTAATCTGGTTACGTTGCGGGTCCTTTCCATTCCTTGCGGAAAGCTGCTGCTGCTGCTGCTGGGTTAGATTTGGGTTTTGCATTTGGAGCAGCAGCTACGCCGGTCCTTTCCCGAGGCTTCCCCGCTATTTATCTTTCGCAAGTGGCCTCGGATATACTCGAAACACACAACGCAGAAAGTCCAAACCCCAACCATCCCCTTGAAAACATATATTAGTTAGGTTTACACTAGCAACATAAGGCATGCCTCTGCTGCTGCGACCGTCGTGTCCCTCCTGCAGCCATATGGGCCACCCCTAATAAGATAATACTTGTTATGTACTACCACCACTACAACAATACTCGCTACGTCTCTCTCTCACTCTCTCTCCTGCACACAATAACCGTGCGACGCATCTATCTCTCGCTATTAACCATTCTCCCCTTTCCAACCAGCACACACACACGTTTAACATACCCTAATATTATTCCGATATTACCCTCGATATCCCTCAGCTTAATGCCCCGAAAATGGACCGCCGACGACCATCCTGCAACGAGCGCAAACACACACACAAAAATTAACCATTCAATTTATTTATTTTTTGTTTCCCTCTACTTTCAATTAACCAACTTCTTTCCCCCCTTTTAACGCACACCACCGTTCTTTAAATTAATACCAACAACAAACAAACAAACAAACTTAATTTATTTACTCATATCAATATTAATTAATTAAGTAAATTATCTATTTTCATTTACCATAAATATATTCCATATACTATTAGCTTTATGCAACATCTTCAATATTTATTCTACCTTTCATAGTTTTCGAGAAATTAAATAAAATGTGAGTTATTGCATTCAATTGATTTTAATAAACAACTACACTACTACGAATAGTAAATTCCGGATTCATTCATTTCCATTCAATAAAGAAATTCTGTAAAAAAAAAGAGCGATAAAAATACGCACGTCTACTACGAATTCCTTGGAGCGATAAAAAGAACAATAGGAAATGGTCGTAAATCGACGGCGGAATGCGAATAAATTATAATTTATCAATGCGAGACGCACGCAAAAAAACCAAACAAACAAACAAATGCAGACGTCGCCGAATGCACGTGTTCTTTTTCTTATCTCGTCTCGTCTACTTTTTTATTGTTTTTTAGCAGACGCAGACTATATTTGACCTACATATTAAATTCGAACGTCTTTTTTATCTATTTTACTACGAATTCCAATCTCATTCAAATAAAAATCTTTAATGAATGATTTTTTTTTAAATTTTCTTTTAGTTAATTAATTAGATTGATAATTTCTAATTATATAACTGTAAGAGGAAATAAGACGAGAGTGAATATTTTTTTTTTGGGAAGATTGATTCGACCTTAGTGAGTGAGTAGGCCGGGTGTGTGTGTGTCGATCGATGCGTGAGAATGCATTTGTTTTTGCTTCTTCGTCTCCCCGTGTTTCTCTCCTTTTCTCTCTTCTCATTCTCTCGTAGGAGATATAAAAGAGCCATCAATGTTTTTCCCGATGCGAAGACGTGGAATTCCATTAAGTGCAATGAATTAATTTGATGCCACCGAACGAGGGGTGACTTTCACTCTCTCTCTCTCTACTCTCTGCTCTCCCCACTTTCCTGTCTGGAAATCAAGTATCAAGGTGGCCGGGATTTGTCCGTGTAATCCTGCGGATGAAGCAGGGCTTCCCGATTCATTTTAAATCTGTTAAAACATCGTCCAAAAAGAAGGGGTGGGAAGATGGAGAGGCGTGCCAAGAAGATTAAGCAATTAGTCAACACGCGTTTTTATCATCATCACAAATCTAACTCTTCATTTATTATATAAAAACAAGTCTTCACATTTTACCACTCACACGAATTATAATATTGAAAATGCAAATTATATTTTATACCGTTCTCCCGTAACAAATTGTTATTATTTTGCGATTGAATTGAATGATGTTAAGAGCGGGAAAGGGAAAGTTGTGAATGGAATTAAGGCAGTTTGTAGTAGTTTAGCGAATCAGCGGAGGAACACGGGTTTAGGGCCAATTAGGGCGACATAATCAAGCGAACGGAGACGGCGCGCGATCAATCAAAAAGGCCGATGTGGGGGTTTGGGGATCGTGTCAAATTAGTCGACAGATGTCGCTCAATCCGAAACATCGCCGTCCGCGATTCAACCTGTTAGAGAAGAAGACGACGAAGACATCCCCCAACGTCGTAGTTTTCCTTTCCTTCATTTTGTATATCGACTCCCTCCATCGTCTTTCCTTCCTTCCTCTTCCACCGCTCCTCACACCGCGCGAAGAATACGGGGTCAGATTGTAAATAATGGATCCCTTTCTTTCCATTGTCAAGGTGGGAATTGGATTTCGCACCCCCACGGATCGAATTCTCTCTCTCTTTTTTCTCAATCAATTCATCGATGAAAATAGACCTTACTTCAATTTATTTATTTAACTATTTTTTTTGTTTGCTTGCAGATTTTTCCTCAAGTTCTTCCTGAAGTGCAACCAGAACTGCTTGAAAAACGCGGGGAATCCGCGCGACATGCGCCGCTTTCAGGTGAGACACAATTTTCCAAATTTTTATATACACAACAACAAAAAAAAGATGGGGAAGTGAACGAAACACAAGAGGAGGGCCGGAAACGACGAGCAATTAGCTGTTACTGCCGTACTCCTTCCTTCTCGTTCTCTTTTTCCGCCGAACTGATTAAAAACGGGCGCTTCGCGTTTTGCCACTGCCGGAGCGGAGGATGAAAACGGAAACTGTTCCGGGACATTAGTCGCTCCTCTCTTATTTATTTTCGTGAAAAAAAAAAACTTAATTTCCTCAATTCCATTATTATTACACTCAAATCAAAATATTTTCGTATTATTTATTATCGTCGCCGCAGTTTTATTTTCTAAATTATTTAACAACTCGATTGAATCCTCAAGGGATGCTTTTGTTTCAAAGACTCCCAAGTGAATCTCGTTAAAAGAATTACCGAACAATTTTTTCTTTGCTGTCGGCTACATCCGATTACCAAAACTTTCTTAACACCGGTTAACGCTTCTAAACTTGTACGAAATTAGTTCAATTATGCATAATTAAATTTAACCAATCAATTTACTTAAATTTCGAAATATTGATATGACTGAGTTGTAGGTGCGTGGGTGTTTTTTTTTTTGTGAGTTTGTATGATGTCTGAGATGAGTTTTCGAGGGTGAGGGTTGGGGTGGAAAGGAGGTGAGCGCGTTATCTGAGTGTAGGAAGGAAGGAAGCTAGTGTATATTTAATGGGTAATCGGCATGGCGGGATGAAGCAGGGGGTGGCGGAGATAAGATCTGAGACGAGGGTATTTATAGTTTATAAGGTTTAAATGCGGGGTGCGAATGGAGAATGGGAGGGAGCTGCTGCGAAAACGGGAAGTGTATTGTTATGATATCGTAGCTGTAGCAGGAATACACGTAGGTAAATGGTGGAAACAGCAGTAACAGCAGGAAAGTACATGCACGTTGGTGGTGGCAATTACGTAGCGAATGGCGGGGCACGGGTCTCTTTCTCTTCATTTTATTTAACTTTTTTTACCGAAAACTCCTCGCCATTTATTTCAATTTCCATACACACTGCCGGCTGCGGGGATTTACCGTTCGCAGGATGAAATAGACAAGATTTTATTTTCGAGTCCCCTCCAACTCCATCTTTTCTCTTGCTCTTCTTCCCACGTGCGAGAAGTGAGCGAGATGGAAGGAGGTGGAGGTGGAGGAGATGCTTCTGTCCCATCTATTTCCACTGATCTCATACTCGAACGGCGCCTCTCGTGTATATCCATCTCCACCTATTTCCTACTGCTGCTTCCACTGCTGTTACTACCTGCTACCACTACCTTCTCCCGTATCCAATTTCCAAGGCAGCTGAAAACTACCTCGCCAAGTGGCCATTCATATCGAAGTTTTCGGGCCGCGTTAAATATTGAATTTATGAAGCCATTAGGAGTGCTGCCTAAGACGAGGGCGGCGCGCTCATGCACATGTCGTCTTCTCTTTCTCTCATTTCTGAATTGTTCAGAAGGTCCATCCATACATCTGTACGGAAGATATACACGGGGTGGACGTGTGTATATTTTCCCGCTTGTTGGTCGATGACCGTATTTCAGAGTGTATGGGGGTGGTGGGGGACATAAAGAGAGAGAGAGAGATTCCCCCGGTATCGAACCGCCGCCTACTACTGGCCGCTCCGCCGTCATCATCCACCGTTCCCATGGGAACGCGTGTGTATCGCGCGCGCGAGGGGTGAAGCGGGAGGCGGCGGGGGCGTCGGGGCGCCCGCTCCCTCGGGACACGAGACTCGCGTCCCGAGGGAGGAGTCTGTCTTGCACGATGCACTAGACGACTCCGACGACGCTCAAAATGGCTGAAAACTCACGTACATGCACATTCTCTTCATAACTTCTTTTTTTTCTTACTGTTTTCAGGTGGTAATTGCAACGCAGGTATCAGTCGATGGACCTCTTCTCGCCATCTCCGACAACATGTTCGTGCACAACAACTCGAAACACGGCAGACGCGCGAAGAGGTTGGACCCGGCCGAAGGTAGCTATGTGAACAGTATGTCTCAACTTCTTTTTTGTTAAACTCTACTTACTATATAAGAAACACTTTGACACCTCACACTTTTACATAAAAAACAAATAATACCAACCAAAAATATTACATCACTCAAAATCCCTAAATAATTCCTTATTCATTTATGTCAACGAAATATTACCAACCGAAAATCAAGATTCAAAAATAATTTATATTTGTCATAAAGAAATATAAAACTAAGATATTTTCAAAATTTGAAATTGGGATTGTTTGATGTCTGCATAATCTGAAGAATACAAAGCAGTGCGGATGCGGAGGATTTGCGTGTGTATTTTTTTTTGTATGTGTGTGTGTGGGATGGTTGTTAAAGGATGGGAAGGGAATGAAGAAGCAGTACGCACGGATGGTGATGGAAAAGTGACGGGGACCGGTGAGATATTAGCCACAAATCATCGGGCCTCATTGGTATGCCGCCCCTCAAGCAAGGATGAGAAGAGTAGAGAAGAGAAGGGAAGGGAATGCGGGGGCGGCGGAAGCATCGCGGAAACATCTCGTTTGTATGCGGACCCGCAGCGGATCCAAAACTTTGTGAAATTGGCTCCCGATTCAGTTCAGTGGAGGAAGGAAGCGGATGTGCAGGAAGCAAGAGGCACAGCCACACTTTCTTCCTGCCATTCCACCTCTCCCCCAAGAAAGAAAAAAACTCCACCACCACCACCACCACCCTCAACCCGGAAACTCCTTTAATCTTCTTTCTTATTCACTTTCTCTTTCCACCCGGAGATACTCTGGTTGCGGCGGGATAAGGAAGAGAAAGACTAAAGCAAGAGAGACGACTCCTCTGCCTCGCTATCTATCTATCTCGCCTCCTATATTACCCGGAACAAGCCATGCTTCACTTTGTTAATATCTCACTTTGTTCTACTTTATTCCCCTTTATCTTAATCTCTTCCTTTCTCTCTCTCACACACACACATAAAACATACATACACACACATACACAATCTTTCGCTTCCTATGAGGAAAAATCCTCGAGGATTGCCGTCTACCAGCCATAATAATTCACGCGCATTATCAAATTATTTATCGGAAGTCGTCTTCTTTAGAGCGCGCGCACCTCTTTTGTCTCTTTCACGTTTTCTTTTGTTTTCGCAGGTCTTTATCCTCCCCTTCCGGTCGCCACCCCCTGCATCAAGGCGATCAGCCCGAGCGAAGGATGGACTTCCGGCGGAAGCACCGTCATCATCGTTGGCGACAACTTCTTCGACGGTCTTCAGGTCGTCTTCGGCACGATGCTCGTCTGGAGCGAGGTAAATATAAAAACATACATTACCCGGCGCATTCACCAAACAAACAAAAATTGAAAATTATATAAATTATTTCAACTGCAATTCAATTACTTTATTACAAACCAGTGAAATTAAATGGAAATAGCATTACAATTCGAAAATTGATTTAGGCAATTTCATCATTTAACACAATTAATATAAATCAGTTTCCAGAATTTTTAATAAATAAAATAATAAATTATTTTTCAAAAATGGAATTATCAAAATGCTTTTAATCATTTACTAACTTTTTATATGATAATTACATTAATGATAATACAAAAATATATTCACCCGGCGCATCCACCAAGTTTCAGAAATTGAATAAAAAAATATACGTATTATAATTAAAAAAGGCAATAATTGCAATTGATTTTTAAAATTATTTAATTCTTATTTATTTTGCAGTTGATTACTCCACATGCGATAAGGGTGCAAACGCCTCCAAGACACATACCCGGAGTAGTCGAAGTGACATTGTCGTACAAATCGAAGCAATTCTGCAAAGGAGCGCCCGGTAGATTCGTTTACGTCTGTGAGTATTCTTAAAAAATGCTAAATTTCTAAAAAAATATACCAAAAAAAAAACTCAAATAAAACTAATTTTTGCCAATTACGCTCAGCAGCTCTCAACGAACCGACGATAGATTACGGCTTCCAGAGGCTGCAGAAACTGATACCGAGGCATCCAGGTGATCCAGAAAAGCTGCCCAAGGTAAGTGTTGATTTTTCTTTTGGTACAATGAAAAGACAAGATGTAAATTAATTTTCTTTGTCTGTTTGTTAATAATAATAGGAGATTATATTGAAAAGAGCCGCCGATTTGGCCGAAGCTCTCTACACGATGCCCAGAAACAATCAGCTTTCGCTTTCCGGTCCTCGTTCGCCGACGATGAGCAACAACGGCATGACCTCGACCTTCAACACGTATACGGGTCAATTGGCGGTCAGCGTGCAGGACAGCGGAAACGGTCAGTGGACAGAAGGTGCATATCCTTCCATTCTTTCTACACGATAAAAATACCGACCGTATCAAAAATACTAAAAAAAATATATATACCCGGCGCATCCACCATTTATTTTTTAACTTTGCAATGAATCATTCATTCAGTTAATGTTTATTTCATTAAATGAATGTATGATGTTTAATTAGTTGCTATGGTTTGTAGATTTGGCCGGGTGATGAATTTTGCTTTCGACGTCGATTTGAGATTAACGTGTTTCAAATTGGAAAATGTGATCGGTCTTTTTGACGTCGAAAGTACGGTTTCATCGGTTGAGTTTGTGTGTACTGACGCCAAAATTGTTACCGGTAGGGTTTTTCTTTTAGAAGAGTACGGCGGCAGCAGGGCGCAGAGCAGCAGCGTTTCGCCGCGCGGTGGCGGATACTGCTCCAGCGCCTCCACGCCGCACTCCTCCAACGGCGGCGGCTCGTACGGCGGCGGAAGCGGAAGCGGTGGAGGCGGCGGAGGAGGAGGAGGTGGCGGAGGAGGCGGCGGCAACATGAACGGATACGGGGGTTCGACCCCCACGAGCACGGCGCAACTCTCCAACATGCTGCCGGGATCACCGTCCGCCGGCATCTTCAACTCAACACCGAGTAAGTACTTTCAACCCTCTTCCGAACATCATAACAACAGAAAGAAAGAAAAAAAAAAACGACACTTTACACCTTCCACATTTTCACATGCGTTCCTTCCTTCCTTTCCCAAATAGTTTGCTGCATTTTAACACTTTACGCATCATTAGCTTACACGACATGACTAAATTTCATTAACAAATTAATCAATCTTCATTTACATATGTTTACGTTATCGAAGTTAATAAAACTGTACTTTGCTTTCGCTTAATGCTGGGATTATTATGCAATTTTCGTTAATGATGCGAGAAGTGTTTTAATAATATTTTTTGTATCATTTACAATTACTTCTTCATTTACACGAAAATATTTTTTTTTAGTAGCGCAAGACGGCCATTATCATTTCGGCGGCAATGGCTCGGCGGACAAAGAGAAAAGCGCCTTCGCCCCGGTGGTAAGGGGCTGCTCGCCGCCTCCGCCCCAGCACCAGCCGCCCCCGCTTGCCCATCACCATCCTCCCGCACCCGCACTTTTCCAGCACCAACCGATCACCGGTTGGCACCATCTCGCTGTACAATGTTAGTATATATATATACACACTTACTTACTTATTTACTTATTACTAAAAGATGAAAAAAACAAACAAACAAACTCACACCAATCACTAAAAATACCACTACAAAACAAAACGAAACGAAAAACCCGCTACCAACTTGCACATTCATTTCAACTGTAAACCCTTTTACGCTCCTGCTTGTTCCGCTAATTGCGTTGCGTTTTCATAAACGTTACGCTTTTAAAACTAAGTAGATCCAACAACCCCTCCAAAAAATAAAAAAATAAATAAAACAAAACACACGCTCGTACGCCCTTTTGTTTTTTTTTAGCTGCATCTCCCTTTTTCTCGTTACACGCTTCGTCTTTGTTCCACCGCCTCCTGCAATATTTTGTTTTTCGCCTCCGCCGCTTGCATACATTTCGCGGAAATTGCGTTAGGCGAAATTTAACCGATTTATAAACCGGAGTTTCCTCCTTTTTTTTTTTCGACGTCCATCCGTTTATTTAATTCGATTCCGGCGAGCTACTAACTCCAATTTTATTTTACCTCTTTTCCGCCGTTTTCGCAGGAATGGGTCTAGTGTCTTCGCCATTCGCATCGATGAACCCGTTCGCCCTGCCGACCTGCAACGCCCAGAGCTACGGAGCGCCGCTGGTGGGAACGACGAAATAGCCGTTGGGGTCGGAGGTCGGATCCCCCAGCCCCACGGAGACGACGTCCTTACAACAACAACAACAACAACCAATGTACCAAGTGTAATCAACGCTCATCTCCGCCACCAACAAACTAAAGGACGAATAGCTCATATCTTGCACGTCTACTTTAACTGTGATCACTTTAACTAAAAAAAAAATTATTAAAATATTTAAATGATCGTCGATGAGAAACAACAGTCGACTTACAAAAAAAATTAACTAAATCTTAATCATATCCACAAAAAAAATAAATTAATTGAATATAAACATATCGCTTCAAGCTGGGAAATCTTTCCAAAAAAAAAAAAAATTGACCCAACAAATTTGTAAATTAAATTTAACTTAAATCACACGTATTTCGTAGTTTTGTATAAACATTATTATTATTATTAATTATTAAACTTACTGTTAATTTAAAAAACCGGTGTACATAATGAGTAACTTGTACAAAGTTGTTTATAACGAAGTGCAACAACGAGGAAACCGCAAAAATTACAAAAAAAAAAACAATTTGGATGAAAATACGAAATTTTATGTATAAATATATATTAAATACAAGAAATATTTATATAAATATGTGACTCACGCGAAAAAGTATATATATTTTCTAAAAATTCATCATATCATAGTGCAAAAAAAGAAAAAATTAAGTAAAGCGAAAACGAAAATTGTAAATATTTACATATTGAATTATATTATATATATATATATTATACATAGAAAGATATAGATTATATTCTATAACTTGTTTTAATTTTTTTGTTTTTTTTTTTCATGGCTCTCTAGTTTTCATTTTGTTTTACAAGAGAGTTAGAATAAGAAATTAAAAAAAAAAAAAAACAAAAAGAAACACACACTAAGTGAGATTGATCGAGTATACGAGAATGACGAATTCGCCTTTTTCCGTTTACTTCCGTTAATATTAAAAAATAAAAATATTATTTCCGCTTTTTTTTTTTTAAATTAATTTTCCATTGTTTTAAATAAAACAATTGCGCGCAATCGAGTAACACCAATTTGTTTTAAGTCTATAGTGTAAATAGTTTGTAAAATTTTCAAAATTATTTTTTTGTATAAAATATTTTTAGGATCATCCACTTTATATTTATTGTTTAGTTTATCTGTATATTACTATTACTTTATACGTGTTTCCGTGCAATGAAATATTTAGTTTATTATTATTTTTTGTATACACATTTGCAAAGAACACACACACACACAAATTTATTACGATAATTAACTTAACGATAGAGAAATGTAACATAAATAAAGAAAATATACGATGGGAATGAGGCGATGAGAAAGAATAAAAATAATATTGATAACTGATAAGAATAATAATGATAACGATAAAATAAACGAACAAAAAATAAAATAAAAGGGAAAGCAAAACTTGGGTTGTTTTTGTTGTTTGAAAAACTTAATCCGGATCCTTCGCCCTTAGGTGAGAGAGAGAGAGAGAGAGAGCGCGAGTCCCTTTTTATCGTCCTCCCGATGCATGAATAAAAGTTACATAAAATATCCTGTTTTATTACTTTAATTTTTAGATGAATATGTATTTTGGTTTTTTTTTTGCTTCTCTCCTACGCAGCGGAGAGCGCTTATCGGGGAAAACTAGTGGAAGTTATTTTTTGTTTGTTGTTTGCGTATGCAAATTGCGCTTTTAGGGGCGGTAAAATCGACTTAATTCTTCTGGTTTTCTTCGGTTTACTTTAGTTTAAAGTATATTAACTTGAAGATGATTTTTTTATTAATCGAATGAGCGGTCTCGCATCTTTATACACCTTATACTTTTCGAGTAATTTATAGTTGAAATCGATGATTTTAAAGTACAAAATACGGTAAGTAAATTTTAAAATTTGTATTATTTATTATAATTTACGATTAAAAGCAGTAACTTTACATTTTGTTGTCTTATTTAATAATTACGTATAGTACATATATAATTGAATATTCAAATTAAAGCTAAGATTATAAGGAATCAAACGAGTATAATTTTATGTTTGTGAGATTCATAATTTATTTTTAGAAATATAAGAAAACAAATGTTTGTAATAACTTTACATTTTGTTGTTTTATTTGGTAACTACGTAAAGTGCATATAAAAATAAATGTTTAAATTAAAGCTAAGATTCTAACGAATAAATCGTGTATAAATTTAAATTTGTAAGAATTATATTTTATTTATTTATAATATTTAATATGAGATCAAAAATTGGTACTTGCAACTTTACGTTTTATTGTCTTATTTATTAATCACGCATAGTGCACATATAAATTAATATTAAAATTAAAGCTAAGATTCTAAGGAATAAAATGTATATAAATTTAAATTTATAAGAATTATATTTTATATATTTATTATTTTTTTTAATATGAGAACTAATTTTATTTTTAATATGAGAACTTATTTTATTGTCTTATTTAATAATCACGTATAGTGCATATACAAATAAATATTTTAATTAAAACTAATAATATAAGGAATAAAACGTGTATAAATTTATATTTGTAAGAATCATAATTTATCTCTTATTTATTTTTTTTATATGAGAACTAAAATTGGTAGATGCAACTTTACGTTTTATTGTCTTATTTACTAACCACGCATAGTGCATGTAGAAATTAATATTTAAATTAAAGATAAGATTATAAGGAATAAAATGTATGTAAATATAATTTTATAAAAATTATATTTTATTTATTTATTTATTTTTTATATGAGAACTAAAATTGGTAGCTGCAACTTTACGTTTTATTGTCTTATTTGGTAACCACGCATAGTGCATATACAAGCAAATACTCAAATTAAAGCTGAAATTATAAGGAATAAAACGTGTATAAATTTATATTTTTCAAAATCATATTTTATATTTTTTTAATTTTTTTTAATATTAAAAGAAAAAATGATTATAACAACTTTATTTTTTATAGTTTTATTTAATAATTAAGTAAAGCATTTAAACAAATTAATATTCGAATTAAAACTAAGATTCTAAGGAATAAAATGGGTATAAATTTATGTTTAAAAGAATCGTTTATTATTATTTTTTTAATTATTAGAAAATATAAATTGTTTGCAGTAGCTTTACTTTTTGTTGTCTTATTTGATAATCGCGTATAATATATATACAAATTAATATTTAAATTAAATCTAAAACTGTAAGGAATGAAATGGCTGTAAATATTTAGTTTTAATTTTGAAAATTTTGATTTTAGGAACATTTCATGCAGCAAATGAGGATGACGGATTTCGAATCTGTGGGTTTGACCGAAAACGTTTCATTATGAATGTGGGCAGGTCCCATCTTTGGGCACATAAAAGGGAGGACCGAACCCTTCGCTAATCCCAGGTATAAGTACCGGTAAAACCGCTAAAGTTTTCCTTTCCTCTCCGTTCACCATAGTTTTAAAGCCTTCAAACTTTAAGCTAATTAATTGATTGATTAAATTTACGTTTATTGGTGTTATGAATATGTATGAAGGCTTGAAGCAGCGGATGATTACAAGTGTGGATATATAAAATTTATTTATATGCACGCGATGATGCGCTGGATCTGGCGTATAAATAGCCTCGGTGTTGCGTCTGCATTTGTGTTCGAAATTTCGGTCTGTAAATGGAAATGCCCCGAAGCGGTTCGCGCGAGCTGAACGGAGATGGAAATTGGAGAAAAACATTGAGTGGAAGAGAGAGAGAAAGGATGGAGAGAGGTCGTCGATAAATGGTAAATAAACGGCCCTTTGATTCGGCGTGTGCAACTGTGAAAAGCAAACCGTAGAACGGCGGCTGCGACGTGACTGAACTAAACTTACAATTAAGTTTATACACACTCTCGCGCACCGACAAAGAGAGAGACACAGAGAGAGAGAGAAAATATACAACTTGTATTTGTGAAAGAGAGAGACAGAGAGAATGGTGGAATCGAATTTCCATCGGATACAAATCGCGTAATTGAATATTGAAAGTGAGGAGTGGAAATCAAAGAACGAAAGCTGCGTCCCAAAAAAAAAGCCCACAAAACATGAAAATATTCAAACTGCAAATGTTCTAAACTCAATAAGCCTATCAACAAATTTGTAGCGTACCAAAATCTTAAGTTATAATCAAACAAATTAGGTAATCACATAAAAACGTATGTTCACTATTTAATTGATTACTCAATAACCCTACACGCTAAATACAAAAATGAAAGTGCAAATTAAAGTTAAAATAACAACATTTTCGATTAATCTACTATATTATCTGTGCTATATTTATTTCATCCGTTATAAACCGTCGAATTTTCACATTTATTTTCGTCATTTTAAATAATTTTTAAAAAAGTTATTCCAATCCATTTTTGCTCTTCACAAAATCGAAAACTGATTTTTAATATATCAAAGACGTAATTATTTATTATCCAAGTATTTTTATTTTTATTATTACTAAATATTAATTAATAATTGAGATATTTAGATTTATTTCAATGTCTTCACCATTTATTTAATTATAAGGTAACCACGTAAGCTAAATAAAATATTAAATATGGAAATGATATTTCCAATAAAGCTATTTGTAAAATTCAAGTGTAAGTTTTTTTTAATTTTCTCTAAATATTTCAAAAATAATTTTCAACCTTTATAATATATGAATTAATAAAATTAACGTTATTTTGATATAAGTGGTAAAATTAGTATAATGAATTAACTAATTGAATTTATATTAGAAACTGATTGTGATTTCAATTGCAAATTGCGGTAATGAGGTGCGTTTACTGGTGGACAAAAAAAAATTGTATTTTGCAAAGGGTGTTTAATTGTGTTCGGGTATTTATGTGCAGCTTAATTTGGTGCGTGGAGAAGAGAAAGAGGATAAGTAAATATTATGCATCGAGCGCTAAATAGGGAGCAGGGCGTAAAAGGATGGAAGGCAAGCTGAGATCGCGATAGATAAAGCGGGTATGCAAGTCGAAATGGGAAAACCGCGCTCGTCCCCTTTTTAGCACAACAACAACAACAACAACAGAAACAGCAAGAAGAAAAACGAGAGATGAAGAGGAAAAACTGATGATAATGAAAACACGGGAGACCAGGTTTTTAATCGGCCGCACACAGAGCGCGAGTTCGAACAAATCCATTCGATTCTCTCCGATTCGCGTTTGAGTTGAAAAGAGATGAAGCGCTCTCTTCCATAGAGTCCGATGATGATGATGATCGGGATGGTGAAATATTTATGCGGACATTGATTACGGTAAATGAAACGCCGCGAATTTACAACTTCGACTTTCATTATCCTCTCTGCTACAGTTCCAATTTATTTCCTCCATTTTCAGCTACATTTTTCAATCGTTATTCAATCGGCGGTAAAAATAGACGGTGCAAACATTAACAAAGAGTTATTTTTTATACCGAAAAGTTAATAGTAAAATTTTGAAAATTCGGTTTTTGAACAAGTTATTTGTAAGTGTGTATTTCGTGGAGAATAATGAAAAAAAAACAGTAATGATTTGTACAAATAGGGCTATTATTGTCGCATGAAGGGAAACGAAAAAGGGAGAGTGGAAGTGACCTTCTGGTTGCATTGCAGTAATGGAATAAAAATTCAAATTGATTGTTATTAGTCCGAATGGAAATTGACACCGTAGGAGGCGGACGTCCTTTCTCTCTTTTTTTTTTCTTTGTTGTTTTGTTTCGTCGTGGTGGGGCGATTGGCGGAGGAGTGAGGAAGAGTGGCATTACGTCGGACGGATGGGGCGAGGGGCAGCGGGAAGCGGCGGGGTTTGGAGGGTTTTTGCGATGTGCCCTTCACTAACTAACTAGGCTGACAGATGGTTCCCCCGAATACATAAAAGGTCATATGCATGACGTCACTTAAAACATGCAGTGCACATACACACACATACATACTACTTGCTGCTGTAGCTGTTACTACTAGCTACTACCCAATTTCATGTCACACTACATCCGACCGCATCGATTTTGATTATGTAGGGTCCGAGGACCGTGGAGAAAATCTGATTATTATTAGCATCGGCGGCAATTGGAGAAGCAGCAGCAGAAGTCTGCACAATAATTTATATTATTTAGACTACCCCCGGAGGCGACGCCGAAACCCCCTACACTCCATCAATTTTCGTCGCATATCAAATATCAATTTCACATATGCGTTTCAATTGGAACCTAACTAACTGCTTCTCGCTTGCTCCCTTTGCATTATCCACTTTGCGCTCATTCCCTACTTCTTTCCATCCTTAACTCGAAAGAAATCCAATTCGATATTTCGGTAAACAATCTGTCACCATTTACACCTTAAAATTTATCTTAAAAATTATTAATTTCTTTACATATTCTAAAATTAGACAATTTGAATAATCGAATAAGATTATAATAATTATTTCAAAAGGAAAATAATATTAAAATTTCCAAAAAAGTTAATTTTAAAAATTTCTCGAAAAAATGTTAAATTAACTTATTAATATCTTAACACATTCTAAAATTAGACTAATTGAGTAATCGAATAAGATTATAAAAGTTATTAAAATCATATTTATTCATGACAGAAATTATCTTAGAAATTGATGAAAAATTATAATAAAATTCCTATAAATGTATCTATGTTTTTTTATTAATATTTCTCTAAAAAACGTTAAATTAACATATTAATTTCTTTGCATATTTCAAAATTAAACTAATTGAAGAATCAAATAAGGTTATAAAATTCCTTAATATCATATTTATTTGAAAAGAATTATTATTAGTTTCATGAAAAATAATATTAAAATTAACATAAAAGTTATTTTTAAAAATTTCTCAAAAAAATGTTAATATCTTAACACATTCTAAAATTAGACTAATTAAGTAATCAAATAAGATTATAAAAATTATTAAAATCATATTTATTCATAACAGAAATTATTTGAGAAATTAATTTAAAATTCCTATAAATGTATCTATGTTTTTTATTAATATTTACCTAAAAAACGTTAAATTAACATATTAATTTCTTTGCATATGTCAAAATTAGACTAATTGAAAAATGAGATTATAAAAATTCGTAATTATTCAAATAAGAAATTAGTTACAAATAAGAATAAAATTAACATAAAAGTAATTATGTTAATTTTAAATTTTCTATAAAATATGTTTAATTGATCTATTAATTTATTTATATATTTCAAAATTAGACTAATTGAATAATTAAATAAGATTATAAAAGTTCTAAATATTTTAATTATTTGCATAGGAAATTATATAAAAAATTAGTTAAAAACTAGAATAAAATTCACGTAAGTCATTTTAAAATTTCTCTACGATACGTTAAATTAACTTATTAATGTTTTTATTTTATAAAATTAGACTAGATGAGGAATCGAATAAGATTATAAAAGTTCTTAATATCATATTTTTTCACAATAAAAATTATTGTTGAATTTAATGAAAAATAATATTTAAAGGTTTTGATTTCATTTTAAAATTTCTCAAAAATAGTTAAATTTACCTATTAATTTCTTTATATATTCTAAATGTAGACTAATTGAAGAATCAAATAAGATTTTAAAAGTTGTTAAATTAATTTTTATTCATAACAAATATTATTTGAGAAATTAATTGAGAAAATGTTTAAACGAATATCGAGACTTGCCAAGTAATAAATAATCAATTAAGAAAATAGTAAATATAGTAATTAATAATTACTTAATAGAAATTATAAATCATTTCGTGTATTTACGGATTATTTAATTTATATTGTACTGTTTCGCTAATTTTTAATTACAAATGAAAATAATAAAACGATAGAAAAGTAATAAAAATTGAGAGATTACCGAAAAATCAATTTATATATTAATTTAGTTAATTTTTACTTGCAATAATTCCAACATAAAATTTATGCGATAAAAAAGTAATAAAAATGAGATTATTTATAAAAATTGAACACCTGCACTTCCAGCTGCGTTTAAACAATCCTTATTTGGGCACGAAATTAGTGCGTTTCGCAGAAAACAATAAAAATTAGGCGATTTTGAGGGTGAATCATCTGCAGCTGCAGCGATTGCCGAACGCTAATCACCAAAATTATTTTATTAAAACTTATTATTTTTCAATTTCTCAGAAAAACTAAATTTTATTTCTTTTTATAAAAATATTATTACATTTTTTTTTATAAATTGCATTTTACATATTAAAATTATTTAACTTAGTAGAATTACAAATTGAGTAACTTCTATAAGCGTTATTTGCCAAGTAAATTATAGAAGTACTCGTTCGTTGAAATAAACATAAGTTATTTAAACGCATATCGAGACTTGCCAAGTAATAAACAATCAATTAAAAAAATAGTAAATATTGTAATTAATAATTACTTAATAGAAATTATAAATCATTTCGTGTATTTACGGATTATTTAATTTATATTGTACTGTTTCGCTGAATTTTAATTACAAATGAAAATAATTAAACTAATAATTGAGAGATTACCGAAAAATCAATGTATATATTAATTTAGTTAATTTTTATTTGCAACAAATCCAACATAAAATTTATGCGATAAGAAAGTAATAAAAATGAGATTATTTATAAAAATTGAACACCTGCACTTGCAGCTGCGTTTAAACAATCCTTATTTGGGCACGAAAATAATAAAAATTAGGCGATTGTACGGGTGAATCATCTGCAGCTGCAGCGATTGCCGAACGCTAATCACCAAAATTATTTTATTAAAACGTTTCGTTACTTGCGTTAATTTATTTATATTTATTTTTTTTTAATATTTAATTTGCTTTAAGTTCGATAATATAAATAATTGTAAATAGTACATTTAAAATTATTTATTTTGTCAAGATTTGTGAGAGAAACAATTATATATTTGATTTACATTTCAAATAGGAAAATTTATTAAAATATAATAAAATAATAATAAAATAATAATAATCCGAAAAATCAATTTATATATTAATTTAATTAATTTTTATTTGAAGCAATTCCAACATAAAATTTATGCGATAAAAAAGTAATAAAAATGAGATTATTTATAAAAATTGAACACCTGCACTTGCAGCTGCGTTTAAACAATCCTTATTTGGGCACGAAATTAGTGCGCGTTTCGAACATTCGATAAGAATAGTAATAAAAATTAAACAAATATTTGAAATGCACGAAAAGTGTAGTTAATGCGTTTCGATTTGAATATATTAAAATTAAAATCAATTATTTTGTTAAGATTTATTATAGAAATAATTATTTATGATAACTATAGCACTACAAATTGTTTAAATTCAAACTACTTCTTGAACAATATTTGCAAAATATTCAATTAGTAGTATTAAGATCGTACAGATTAATTAATTTAAATATTATAATTATATAAACATTTATATTAAAATATGTAAATATGTTTTAAAATATGTAATACAAAAAAAACGAAACATATTTCACTTTTCAAATAAATGTTTTACAACAAACATTTCATTAGTTCTAATATGAATTTTATTACATTCTATCTAATTACAATCGATTTTATTATTTTATCAAAACATATATTTTCTTCATTATATTTCATGACTCTTCAGATTATCCTTCATGTCGAAAATCCCATTTGGATCTAAAAAAAATAATACATGGAAAAAAATGTAAAATAATAATATGTAAAATTTCCATTTTCTTTTCAACAATTTTTTTTTTTTCATGTCGAAAATCAGACATACGATTTTATTATAATAGATTTATGAGTTTCAATTATATAATTCATGAAAATTTATGCAAAATTTAAATATTATTAATAATAGATATTCTAATTATTTTTTATACTATTTGATATTGGATTAAATTCAAATTTGGTTTTCGTACAAACATTAAAAAATAAATAAATTTTCTAAAAATTTGTTATTTTTTTCTAATATTTCTGGCTGTAATCTTTCATGTTTTGTTTGTATTACTTGACAAATTATGAGTAAATTAAGAGTAATTTATATAATTATTTTGTTTATTAAAAGAAAAAGAATAAATAAAAATTCTCGAATTTATACAATTTCTTTGTCAATGTATGAATGATTTTTTTAATGTTTAAATAAAAAAAAACATTTGCACATTAAGAATTAATTATAAATTTTTACATTGAATTTTAAATTTGAAATGGTTTAGATTTTTAAAACATTCAGTTTTCGAACAAACTTTCGGAACGAATTATGTTTTAATCAGGTTTTAACTCTATATCAATTCTTGTATATTCCTTGAATTTGTTAAGAAACAAATAAAGTGAAATAAAAATTTTACATTCATAATTTTTTTTAGATTTTTTTTAAACAATTCAGTTTTCGAACAAATTTATAATTTATAATTCTCTTAAATATTTCCCATGTTTTATTTCTAATGGAATTTTGTATTAATTGAATAAGATTTAAAAAAAATAGAACTGAAAATGATTCAGTAAAAAATGTGTATAATTTTTTATATAAACAAACATTTTATATTTATATTAATGGGAAAAGTTGTGTTCTTCAACGATTCAATTTTCAAAAAAACTTTAGGAATAATTTATGTTCGGTAACCGAGTTTCAACTATATATATATATTTTTTTAAATAATAAAAATATGTATAATAATTTTTGTAATCCGTGTCCGGTCGAATTGATAGTTCTTCAACCGAATACGAAGAAATTTGATAATATTTTTTTTGTTTTACATTTTTCTATATTTTCATTTATTTGGTATTTTTGTTATGGTCTTTCTTTTTTTTTATATCACATTATTCCGAATACATCTATTTTTTCTTTTTTTTTGTATGATTTATTGTAAGGCGGTTTATATGTTTGATTGTATCACTGGGCGGAAAGACTTAGGTCGATAGCCCTTTGGTTACATTTAATGTGTGATCAATAAATATTGTTATTATTATTATTATTATATTGTTTAATTAACCTATTAAATTCTTATATAAATATTATAAAATTAAAGTAGATAAATGAAATTATCAATAATAAATATTAAAATTTTATTAAACTAAATGAAAACTACAAAAATCTTACATTCTAATAAGTTTCTAAATAAATAAAAAATAAATTATTATTATTAGAAAATTTAATATCAAAAAACTGAAAAAAAATGCCTGAAACATAAAACAAATGACTCGCAACATAAACAATTCATAGTTGAGAGGAAACGAATGGTAATGGAAGGTAATTAGTGAAAAATCGATTGAATATTAATATATATTTTTTTTTCTTTTTCCTCCGACTTCTTCATATTTAATCCGATTACGTTTTCGGAGCGGAGATCGAGTTTAAAATGTGGGAAACGCGGTGTTAAATTATCGTTGCCGGTGGATGATGAAGAGGATGGGTGGAGTGGAGAGGAGAGAGCGGCCCTTAATTATTCATGCCTTTTGATTCATTCATTCATTCCTCGTCCGGATTCCACTCTTTCTCTCTTTCCCTCTTTCTATTTCTCCTATTCTATCGCTCCCTCACTCCTTGTGTGTGTGTGTGTGCTCTATATTCAAGTGGTATATGTAATGTATGGATGACGGAGATAAGGACGGGGCGCAAATTCAACAAAGGAAGAGGCGGAGGAGGGATCAGAAGAGAGAAAAAAAAAATAAAACCGGTGTCGTATTTTGTTCGATTTAAAATTGCAGGAACTATTTCAAACCCCTCTCGCCACGTGTCCAATTGACAACGACACGAGTGTACACGAGTGGGCGCATTGTCATCCCGTGTCAATCTAATATTGCTATTAGATTATAGTCAGTTTAGACGGAGAAGTGGACGCGAAAGAGATGATACCAACGTGTGCAGCAGCACCCACTGTTCCCATCAGATTGCTTTTGCCTCTATCCATCTGTGCGGAAAATATAGATTCGCGCAAACCCGTGGGATGATATCGCTCTCTATATCTATCTCTACTCTAATTTATTTATTCCACTTCCTCTTCGCCACTCGAATCGACGACATTCAACACGTACTTCAAACTCGAATCCGTCCACTTCACAAAGACAACAACTGCAAAACAACAAACAACCGCAACCGCCGACGCTCATTACCTAATCCCAATAAGGATTACGCAAATCCGCGTGGGCTCCGAATTCACCCTTCGATTGTTTCTCACGTTCCAACAACTTCTCCATCGAACTCCGCAAAACGATCTTCGTTAACTTTTTTTTTGAAATCTTTAACTAATTTCCAAAACAAAAAACAATTCAACTAAATAAAATTTAATAATCTACACTACATACTTAATAAATAAAATCTTACATAATCCAAATAATTAATGAATGGCGATAAATCATAACAATAACGCTTCTTTTATGACATTTAAAAAACATTATATAATTTATAACAATTTTTTAGTTTTCCACTAATTTCACAGAAAAATCAATGCAACTAAATGAAATTTAATGATCCACACTACGTAAATAATAAATAAAATCTTACATAACCCAAATACTAAATGAGTCGTAATAAATTAAAATAGTAACACTTCTTTTATGACATTTAAAAAATATATATTTTTTTAGTTTTTCATGAATTTCAAAAAATACAACTAAATAAAATTTGATTATTCACAATACATAAATAATAATTGAAATTTTAAATAACACAAATACTAAATGAGTAGCAATAAATTAAAATAAGATCTAAAAATATATTATATGTTTTATAACTTTTTTCTAGTTTTCCAATAATTTTACAAAAAAATCAATGCAACTAAATAAAATTTGATTATTCACACTACATAAATAATAAATGCATTCTTATATAATTTTAATAATAAATGAATGGCGATAAATCAAAATGATAACGTTTCTTTTATGACATTTAAAAAACATTATATAATTTATAACTTTTTTTTAGTTTTACAATAATTTTAGAAAAAAATCTTCATAACTAAATAAAATTTGATTATTCACACTAAATAAATAATAAATGAAATCTTATATAATCTTAATAATAAATGAATGGTGATAAATCAAAATGATAACGCTTCTTTTATGACAATTTAGCAAAAATCGTTTAAAGTTACGTCCAAAATTACATCAATTTTGCTGGACTTATGTGGTGAATCATAATTTTTTGGATGAGGATTAGCTGAGGATGCATGGAAGAGTCCTTTTGTGTTTCAGGGGCGTGCTGGAGTAACCCAGGTGCTTTGCAGCGTTCCCATCGTAATGCACACCCAATCTCGTGGATTTATCTGCACGAAATCGATTATTCCCGAAAACCCTGTAATCCTCGCACATACGTACACTTACTCTCGCATTACGTACATCCATTATACGAGAAAATATGTGCATAAGATCAAAATCAATTACACACGTTCATTATTTATTTATCATTGAAAAGAAAATTAGTTTGATTTAATTTAATAATTTGTTTATTGATTTGAGGCACTTTAATTTTATTACCAGGAACGAATTTAGCGATAACTAATGTATTTATTACTGATTTAGAATTATCTTGCTGTTAGATAAATATGTAATAGGTAGGTTTGTTCGGTTTGCCCGAAAACCACTCAAAACCTTGAGTCGATGAGTGCAAATTCCTCTCTCTCTCTCTCCCTGATATATAGTTGTTGGATTCGCCAATTGTTTGCAATTAGTCGCGATTACGCGAATGAACGATAAGTGCGGTCCACAGATTTCTGGGTGTCATCGTCATCTGGGTGGGAAGAAATGAAAGAAGTAAAAAATGAAAGGTGGTGGTGGTGGTGCGATGGAACGATAAGAATCATTCGATTAAGTGCTCAGATAATGCATGTTGCAGCGGTGCTAATCCCATTGAGTTTTCCCTTTCCGAACGAAATCTGATCTCCCTCAGCATCCGGGGAGGCTTTCATCATTGCGCATTTGTGCAATCGCATTACTGAAAACCAAAGGATGCATGGATAACAGTGCGTACGCGTGTTGAAGTGAATAAGAGAGAGAGTGTTGACTAGTCGGAATACTGCAGCGGTAATCATTGGAAAGGGTGAGTTTTTTTTTTAGTTTTTGGTTCCAATTACACTTCACATTAATGATCAAATTCGATTCGTTTCTGCTTCGAACGAAAGGGCATAATTTTATTTTTAATTTACATATTCAATTACCTAATTATCTCATGTGGTTGTCGAGCAATTAAATAAATTCGACATTAAGTTACCAAATTACATTGCTTAAATTTTTGAGTTTATTGCAAAATTGTGAATTATATAAGTAAGCTTATTCAATGGAGTATAATTGTAGCTTTAAAATGGTTGTAAAATATTATAATTAGTGTACGTGATTATCGAGTAATTAAATGAAATGTAAAATGTTGAATTTCATTGCTCAATTTTGATAGCTTTATTGCATGAAAATTTGAACTCGAATTTTCTTTATTAATAAATGCATTATTAAATACTTTTATAATCACATCATATTCCTCAAATAGTCTAATTTTAAGGTATTTTAAGAAATTAATATGTTTATTAGTAAATTTTTTGAAATATTTCATAATTTGTAAAAATATAATGTACAATATTATGAACTAAATTAAATACATTTTCGAAATGAATTTTCTTTATTAATAAATGATTTATCAAACAATTTTATAATTCAAAATATTCCTTAAATAGTCTAATTTTAAGATATGTACATAATTTAGTTGGGTATTTAAAAAAATATTTATTAATAAATAAATACACAATTTTCAATTTTTTTAAGAAAATTATAGAAATTTTGAATTCGATATTTTTTTATTAATAAATGCATTATCAAATACTTTTATAATCACATCATATTTCTTAAATAGTCTAATTTTAAGGTATGTTAAAAAATTAATAAGTTTAATAATTAATTTTTAATATATTTATTTATTTATAAAAACATAATTTTCAATTCTTTTATGTAAATTAAATATATTTTCTTTATTAATGAAAGATTTATCAAACATTTTTATAAAACCAAAATATTCCTTAAATAGTCTAATTTTAATATATGTAGATAATTTTGTTAGATATTTAACAAAAATATTTATTAATAAATAAAGTCACAATTTTTATTTTTTTTTTAGGTACAGAAATTTTGAAAGTGAATTTACTTTATATATAAATGCGTTTTATAATCATTTAATATTCCTTAAATAGTCTAGTTTTAAAATAGGTAGAGAATTAATTGGATTTATTTTGATTAATAACAATTTTTTTTATTGTAAATTAGAGACAAATTCAAAGTTAATTTTCTTTAAAAATAATTATATTATAAAAACTATTTACTATTGCAATGGATACTGCAATTAGTCTAGTTTTAGATTACGTAAAGAAATGTATACGTTTATTTAGTGTTTATTGGAAATATTTGAGTTTTTGATGATGTGTATCAAAAATAAAAAATAGACATGAAAGGGATTTTCTGAAATTTTGATCCTCATTAGCCGGCAGGAAGCGCGGAAATGGTTTGATAAAAATTGATTCGTAGCTTCCGCGATGAACCGGAATGAAATCCGGGAAAAAAAAAACAAGAGAGAAACGGGAGGAAACAAACAAACAGAGAAAAAAAAGGAACTAATGATTCCGTTGTTTTGCATAAAAATGAACTTTTCCGGGCGGATAAAAATCGAGAGGGTGGAGGAGGAGAGGGCACCGGTCCCCATTCGTATTATGAAATATAAATTACAAAAAAATTCTCTCCCTATATATTCGTTCATTCGTTCGTTCCTCGTCGCAATGTAATAATTGCTTTATCAGTAATTGGAGAACCGACCGACTGCCGAAACTTTCCAAAAACCTACCCCCCAAAATCATCCCTCCCGCGCTTCACCGCGAAAGCGCGCGCGAGAGAGAGAGAGCTGGAGAGAAACGAGAGAGGGATGTGATAATACTATTGGAATTGTAAATCACATTGTCATTTCATTTCATCGAATGTCATTGCCAGTTGGAAGAATCCCGCGTTCAATTATTATCATCTGACTGGACACACGTTCTCCATACATATACATACATCTATCTATATACTCATCCGATGCAATATCCACGCTGCAGCAGCGTTATTTCTCGTTTATTTTTTCGCTTTTGTTTTGCTAATTGTTTGTATTTTGTTTTTGTTTTGTTTTTTTGTTTTTCGGAAACTATTATTTCGAATGTTTCAATTGCTTTTGTTTCGTTTCGATGCGAAAACAATTGAAACTTAAAGCGAACAAAAATTTGAAACGAAAACAAAAGCACGAAACGCTAATGGGATTAAAGCGAGTTTTAGTAGAGATATAGAACAGAAGAAAAAAAAACGTAACGCGTCGTTCATTAATGATTAGTCATTTTGATGAATTAAGTTGATTAGCGTTTGCTTAATTACGGGGCGTCGCGTAATGCGCGTAATAAAATTTGAATAATTAAATTATGACGCGTTCGCGAATTAATACCAGGTCGGTCGTTGCATTTAATTACTTTGCAATAGTTCAGCATCAACACTGTGCAATTGCAATTCCCATCGATTTTGACCCAACGAAAGTTACATATTTTTTTTTTGCAATTTTATGAAATTTATCATTTAAATTTATAAAATTTCAAGTCTACATAAATTTCAAGTTTTATTTTTAAAATTTTGTCTCGTAATTATTTCTGACAGATTTGATTCCTCTTATCTGACAGCTACCAGACAGATCTGTCAACGTTCCACTCGAAAGTCTACTTAGCTTATTCTTCTTCCTTTTTCGTATTTTCTTCAACATGAAATGAATAATTAAATAAACATTAATAATTATTTATATTTTTTCATTTATTTTTGAACATTTTTTGACTTCGAAATTATTAATTTGTTTATTTATTGTTTTGGAATTTATCGCAAATCATGAGAATGGTATCAAACGCGAACGCGAGATTATCCGACTAATCTGCCGGGCGTTTCGCGATTATAAGAATTAATTTTGAATTAACGATGATTTCGCAATTTCGTGTCTATTGTTGCATTCAAATTAATACTTATTTAGTTATATTTTATTTTTTAGTTATAGAAAAATGTATGTTTTGTATGGATTTCTGCTTATGATTGTCATAATTTTGTGGCTTATCGTCATAATTTATGAGCCGGTGAGATTGTCATCGCAATCAGATAAAGCCATCATCATCACCATTATCATCTACGCGATTTGTATCGTGTGTGTGTGTGTGTGTGTATTATTGTGATCCTCGACCTGCGTTACGTTTTAACCAAAAATAACTCGAAGAAAAATATTTGTGCAAAAAAATTTGTTTGATTATTTTACTCGATAACCAATAATACCAAATTCAAGTATAAATAGTCTAATTAAAGTTAAAATTACAAGCTTCAATATGAGTAAATTATAATATTTGTATCTTCTACCGTTTTCTTGAAATAAATTAAACAAATCGAAACAATTTTTTAATGCTCCAAAAAATTTAGTGTCTTCACGTTTTATTCTGTTGCACAACAACCACTCACGCGAATTTGAAGTATAAATAGTCAAATTAAATCTAAATATACAAGCTTTAATAAGAGTATATCATTGTTTTTATATCTACTACCGTTATTCTGCAGTAACATGTACAATTTGAAACTTTTTTTTAAGCCTCAAAAAATTTAGTGTCTTCACGTTTTATAGTATTTTACAATAAGTACTCACGTCAATTTGATGTATAATTTAATTAAAGCTAAATATACAGGCTTTAATAAGTGCATACTACCATATTTGTATCTGCAACCGTTTTTCTGCAGTAAATTGTACAACTTGAAATATATATGTTTTGTTGTATTACAAAACAGATACTTATACCAATTTTAAGTCTAATTAAAGCCAAATATATAAGTTTTAAGAATTACTAGAATTTTAATGTTTTTAGCAAAAATATTTTGTAATATTTTAAAATTGCAACGCTTTGCGTTTTATTGTATTACTCGAAAACTATTTAAGCAATTTTTAATTATCAATACTCTTTTTAAAGTAGAATAATCACGCTTTAATTTGAGCGTAAAACTATGTTTGTATCTATCATCGTTTTCTTATTATAACGCATGTAGTATACGATCGTTAATTGCATGAGTTACGAAGACGTTGCTGAAGGTGCGAAGTGCGTCTCTCTAGCTTGAGTGAATCACTTAATGCCGACTTAATAGCCAAATAATCCGATATTATTTTTTCGCTAATCCCACCTTCTCGAGTCATTACTTGCGTTCCCACCGATCGAGTCGAGTGCGCGATAAAAAAAATAAATATAAAAAAATTAAACGCACACATTTATACGCAGTGATGATCTAATTCAATCAATAAAAAAAATCACGTAATCATCATACGGAATAAGTGTGCATATGTGTGTACACGTACTAAATATAATACGCACTCACTCACTTACATTCGGTTTTGACTAAAGATAAAATAATTGATTGCTCGCAGTTGTTGGTTGGTTTCGGTTTTTCGGAAGGTGCAACGGCTTCAAAAAGGAAACGTGTATTAATATATAAATATATATATTTAGATACGAAAAATGAGTGAGTTAAGTGTAGGTGCTAATTGGAATTATGTTGGTGACTCAGCGATCAACGTGATCCGGAAAAAAAAACATCCGAGCGCGAATCCTCAACTGCCAGTCCAATCTTCTCCTCAAATTCGTCGTGCCAAGTGTTTGTGAAAGGATTAAATAAAACTAATTCACGCTCGAATCGATGCGGTAAGTCCTTTTTTCATATATTCACTCCAAATTTCATCGATTAATCACGTAATAAATGTATAATTTAAAAGAAAAATTTAATATCAGAAAACGTCAAAAATGACAACCAAATGATTTCCATGACGACGTAAAGGTTAATAATGTTGTCAACCTCAAGCGTTATTAGGAATTAAAATTTAACCAAACTTAATTTAAAATAAAGTTTAAAATTATTAATTTTCAATTAAATTTAACAAACGTTTATAATTATGTTGATTAAATTAATCAAATCACGTAGAATCAATTCATTCTTATAAAATTTTAACAAAACTTCAAATTTGACGTTTAAATTATTTTAGTATTTCTTATTTCATTTTGTTTTTGTTTTAATATAAGAAAACGCGATTATTATTTTTATTAATTAATAATTTCTTACTTGGATTTAATATTTGAATATTTTGAGATCTTACGTTATTTATTAAAAAATACAGAAAATACATTAAACTATTTTTAATATTTAATATCTTATAACAATAGTTGAGAAATTTCGCTTTCGTTCATTTGTTTAACAGCGAGGGTGATTCTTTTATGTTTTATTTTTGTTTTTTCACCTTCGACTCTTGATTTATGTAATTTTCGGTGATTTGTATGTAATCAGGTCGAAAACGCGGAACTATCGACTTAAACAAAGATCATTACTTTCCTCGATTTTGTGACAATATAATGATCATTACTTCATTCCCCGTTTATTACATAATCAATTCGATTACATAATTCATTGATTTTTACTTCCATTTTTTTCAACTAAACTTCTGATATTCGTAGATTTTAAAGTAATAAAATAACTATTTACACTTCATTTAGTTTCAATTAAATTCGCGTATCAATCTGTGTGTTTTCGCATTAATTTCGTACGAAAAGCAAAACACCAACGTGAGTCATCCGAGCGGCAGTTTGCACAACGGATTAACGCGAATCGAACGCCCATTACGTTATTGCATCTTCAACAATCGTCGTAATTGCTAAACCAAATACGATTATACAATTTGAATCCGTTACACAATTACGTTCTCAGCACCATCTTCATTCGCATCGTCGTATCATTTCCGATAGATTTGTGGTGCAAAGTAAAAGCCGATAGATGGAACTACAGATGTCTATTGTTTATTTATTGTTATAATTATATAATATAGTAATTTAATTCCTAATTTAATAAACTAACAGTTTTCAATGAACGTGTATGCAACCAAATATACAATTACATAATGCATCGCTTTTTTAAAGTTCCCTAACGTAAATATTTAATTATAACTGAATTGTGAACACACTTCATAACGTATTTGTTGACGCTTGTTTTAAAAATTTGTAATAAATGTATTGTATGTTTATGCAACTAAATATACAGTGACTTGAAATGCTATAGTGTGAACAGTGCTTATGTAAATAAGTTACAGCATTAATTCGATTATATAAATAATCTAAGTTTTAAATACGAACAAGCTTTTGCAACCAAATAAGCAATAGTTTAACGTATTTTAACTGATAATTATATAAAATTAAATCTTACATAATAATATTCGATGAGCGACATCTATAGATTGTGTCTTACATTTACGAAACGGTGATTTAGTTGTGAAATATTAAGTAAAGATGCCGCCACTTGTTGGATGAAACAAAACAATTGTTTGTAATTAATAATTAATTATAAACAATTATAACAAAAAAAAATTACGAAATATTAATTTATCAACCATTATATTCGACACGTTGATGGTATTAATAAAATACTTTAAAAACAATTGGAAACAATAGGATATTTGAAACAAATGAATTTCAATTATAAAAACAATTGATAAAACAATGAAATTATAATTAATAACAAAAACAGCGCGCAATTATTTCCATAAATAATTTATCCTAATTTTCGCTTAATTTAATAAAATTTATTACTTAAATTAAACTCTGTCTAATTTCAAAAAAATAAATAAAATAATGATGATTGTTTAATTAAGCTCTTAGATTGCTGCAATTCTCTTTCTATTCTGTTAAATGAGTGATTGTGCAATTAAAGTTGTGGCATGCAAAGGTGAAGCGCGAAAAATATGATTCGCCAAGCGTCTCGCGTCTCTTAATAACTTCGAAAAGAGGAGAAAAAAAAAAAAGGTGAAATGAAGTAAGTTTGAAACAAACGGACTCCGAATAAAAAGTTTGTATGCAATGAAAGCGAAAACGAACGCGTAAAATAAATAAATACGGAGGAATTCGAGATTACAAAGCGTAATCTTATCTAATTAGGGAACAACCTGTGGCTGTGTATGTGTATTTATTTACATTTTTGTTATTTCATCAGAACTATTTTAGTTAGTCTGAGTATTTTCGTTGTTTTTTTTTTTTTAAAAATCGATTATTTTAATAATTACAATGACATTTAATAACGAAAATGTCATAAAAGAAACGTTACTATTTTAATCTCTCGCCATTTTTTTCCTGTTTAAGTTATATCGATTATTTTTTTAATACTAATATTACAAAGGATCAAAATTTACGGAAAATTTATAATTTTGCTAAAAACTTATTATTTACATCTTCAAACTTAAAGATAAAAATGAGACATTTTTTGCTATATTATTTACAATATTTATACGATTAGTAATGATAATTATTTACATTTATATTGTTTTTTTTTTTTTTCAAGTTATTTGAAAATTAAGTGGGAATGTTTCTTTTATGACAGTTTTGAAAAAAAAGTTGATGGAATTTCTGGAAATTGTTGGAATCCGTTTAATGCGTTAAATGTTAAGGTAAATGGAGGCATTAGTTACGCTCGGGTTCGAGGATTTACGGTGGCCCAAAAAAGGGTCGAGAATCTAAGCGGAAAGTTGTGTTGAAAGTGTCCGTTTTTTTTTTCCGCACATCCAACGGACGCAACTCGCATAGAAACTGTGGAGTTATGAAGATGGAGAAGGAGCGAACGAGATGGGTTTAAACTCGGGGGCAAGCAATAAAGTGTGCAGTGGCAATAACAATCTGTGAATTATATAAGTGCATGGACAGAGAGAAGTGATGGCTATTAGAGGGATACACGCCATAAAGCGAAAAGGTTTTCGAGAATACGCCGTTCTCTGGTCGCGCCGAAGACTTTCTAAAGAGATTCTCCAAAAACTGAGAACATGAAACGAAAGGAAATCATCGTACAAGGCCCAATTTGCGTCCATTAATAATTCATGCCTTTTTTTTTGTATTTCGTCTGTTCATCGGAAGATTTATCGGTTCGAGGATATTGTGTAATGCGGACTTAACTTGGATCGTGCACTAATCGCCCGTTTCGGATTAAAACCGAGTGAATTTCTTAGGCAAATCCTCGAGATCATCAATGATCGTTTAATAGCAACTAAACGCTCAACACGAAAATAAAATAGATGCAGCGAAGGAAGATTAAGACAGAAAGAGAAATGACGATGGAATTAATTGGAAGGATTTATTCGTTTGCAGTCACAATATTGTGACCGTTTCGATTTTAATCGAATTCGAAATTATTTATTGTCGTCGTGAATTGATGACATTTTTCGGGCGCAACGAACTCTTCTCTCTTCTCATCTCACGAAGTTAATGTCAATCGATTTTTGTTTGAAAAATTGATCCTCTTCGTATTGGACTACACCGAAAAAAAATTCTTTTTTTTTGGTGTATAATTTTTTTTGTGTTCATTATGTAGCATCATTGTGTGTTTGCATTGCGCAACAAAGTCTTTTAGTTTGTAGACAAAGTAGAGAAAAAAAAAACTAAACGAAACGCGGCGTGACGTGCGGCGTTTGAGGTGAGAAAAGCGGAGCGAGCCGGAGAGTTGCGCAACGCGATTAATCCTCTCTGTCGTGCGGCCTACGTGAACAATTTATTACACAAATTAAATTAACCCATCGGAATCCTAATTAGAAACTAATTGCTCGGGAAAAATTTTCGAGAGCAACAAACGTTTCTTTCTTCGCTTTTTCGCGTGGGTTCATACAACCGAAAGGAACTATAACAACAACAACAACATAAATATAAATGAAACAAAAGTTAAACGGAAAAGAAACAAAAATGAAAACAAAAGTTAAATGAAAAATGAAACAAATATGAAACAAAAATGAAACAAAAATGAAACAAAAATGAAACAAAAGTTAAATGAAACAAAAATGAAACAAAAATGAAACAAAAATGAAACAAAAATGAAACAAAAATGAAACAAAAATGAAACAAAAATGAAACAAAAATGAAACAAAAGTTAAACGGAAAAGAAACAAAAATGAAAACAAAAGTTAAATGAAAAATGAAACAAAAATTAAACAAAATTGAAACAATTATATACAAATGAAAACAAAAGGTAACTGAAACAAAATACAGTAGAAACAAAACAAAAATACAAATCACGTGAAAAGAAAGAAATAAATCACTCGAGCTTCTCCCTGTGGATTATTGGATTGTCGGGACGAAATAATTTAAGAGTGCCACAGTAGGAGAGAATTTATTTTGTTTTTCCAACAACTTACGTTCATTTGTTTGGAATTTAATTGAGTTCGAAAATAGACGAAATTCTTTAAAACTATTTAAATCTTTGGACGTTTTGTAGAAAATAGTTTTATTTTTCAATTAATTTTATATATTTTGTTATTTTTCTATTGAGTTTCTCTTTCTATTTGTGTATGAAAATTCTACTTATTTTAAACATTCCAAAAGTATAAAATTAATTTAATGTTGATGTGCGATTATACTTTTTGTTAACCAGATTTAGTGAAGCGATGTAGGTCGGATTTGTGGTGAAAGCGTGATCACGCCGTAATGTACACCACTTATTAAATGCACACAAATCGAATGAGTTTCCTTCCTAATCTCGATTGTTCCATCGCGATTGTGTCGGCGCCTTCTACTTCGTCTTCTTCTACGAGATATTCATTTAAAAACAAAACAAAATGCGTTCCTCATTTTTTTTTAATTGCACGTTCCTATTGCCATAAATTACACAGGATTATCGGAGCCGTCGATAGGAGAGGAAAACCAATTCCCATGATCATTGTTCAACAGTACACAGAATCCATTCAATATTTCTTCGTCGCTTCGATTTCTCCACGACGCATGTTTGTTTGTACACATGGATATCCTTCCTATTAAGTTATAAACTTGAATTGCTTGGATTGTGCTCCTATGGGATTCACGCGAAGAGTGTGATAGAGGGTTGAGCTAGGGTTATTGCCCCAATTCCTCAAGCTGCCGTTGCTTATTCTTTTTTCATTTATCGTTGTTGAACGATGCGAATCGCACACACACACATACAGAGGAGAGGAAGGAGCACAAGAAACCCGTTTGTTTCCCTCCTCGATGTTTGTCTAGTCCGGAGGGGTGCACCGGTAACACACATTCGGATTTGGACCCTAACCGTACCCACAATAGTTTCCATGCTAATCCAGTTCTATCCTTCCTTCTGTTCGATGCACTATTATTATTATTTTATACACAGTTTTTTTTTCCTAGCGTTAATCACACACTCCGCTTCTCCCTTTCATCCTTTGTATCCCTAGGGGAAGGCTTGAAAAGATCACCGATCGAAATATCTATCCACAAACATTGACTATAATACGAGCATAAAGAGTATATAATTTAGATTAAACTAACAATTTGACAATTTCATTAATTTATCTTTACAAATTATGTATAAATTCAAAAATTTATGAGAAACTCGTTTTGATCGAAAAGTCTAGAGAAGAATGAGCATTCAAATGCAAATCTACAACTAATAATTTACCAAATATTCACTGTTACAACAATTTCAATAATTTCCTCGTAAGTTTTTAAATAATTAAGATTTGCTTTTAAGTAATTAAGATTTGAAGAAATAAATATTTTTTTTATGTTTAATGAGAAAAGTGTTATTTGTCAAAGTGTTATTTAAACGGTCGTAAAATGCGGAATCAATTTGTCCAAAGTCTCTCTTCCACGTTATTATTCTTATTGGATTCGATTGTGTCTTTCGGGAGATTTTTTGGGCAGATATGGGGAAACCTCGTCGGAGGATTATTTACGTCCGCCGGACGGATTACGATATTCTCTCGTCGCTATGGGAGATTGAAAGAGCTGAAAAGATCGTGTTGCTGCTCTCATGGTAACGGATAATTTATCGCCGACTCGACATTATTTATTTATTCATTACATATTGTCGTGTTTATTCGTTTTTTTTTTTCAACTTCTTCTTCTCGTCTTTTTCATTTTATTTTGATTTCTTGTCGTTGCGTTCGAGATGCGCGGAAAAGCGCAAAATTTATGTTCTCCTCGTATTTATTTTCTTTTCTCTCTGTTTTCGCATTATTGCATTTCGGGTATAAATTTCGCGACGTATACGCAATTTACGAGGTCGCAGCAGGTGGGAATTTCTCTCGTTAAGAAGTGGAGAGAGAGAGAGAAGAGAAGAGGTTTTTGTTGCGGCGAACGCGTGGGTGGACGTCGCGCGCGATTACCGCAATCCAATTATAAACTATATCTTGATGCGTTTTAATCGCGAATATAAACATAATAAACCAGTCTCGTTAAGATCGTCTCCGGCGATTATTCGCGCTGCGGCAGCGTTACGTAAAACCACGACCATCATCATCAACAACATCATCTGGACGTGAAGAGAAAAAGAGAAACACGCGCGCTCTCGCAGAAAGAGAAAGATCGGCGGACAAAGAGGATGGACCATGATCGATCGTTGCACCTAATTAATCTATAAATAAGTGTACACAGATTCACTCGTTACCTCATTAGATAATAGATGGCATTCCTTTAATAGAGACTTTCTTTTTTTTTCGTTTGTTACCGAATTCCATGGCACGCCATTAAATTAAAACGAATCCAAGATTTATAATCACGTTAACCTAAACGAATCTTCTGTTGTTTTAATTGCCAGGCAACAACGTTGTTGTTGTATATACGATTTTACTTCACTTTCTCAATCAACCTTAAAAAAGTCAGAGAATTTCATTAATTTCTTCAATTAAATTACACTTTTCATACAATGATTATTCGATGTTTCTCTTAATGATTTCCTTATAAAGTTTTCGAGAATTTCAGACTTAATTAAACTTTTCAAATTGTTAAGCAACAAAAACACGACCGTTTAAGTTTTACTCCAGTTTCAATTATGCTAATCCCTAACAAATTCTTCTCTTAATGAATTAAAAATTAAATCTTTAGTACAGAAAAAAAAGGTAATGATTAAAGATAATTAGATTCGTTGGCGTTGAGAGGTGAGAAGGTGGATTTAATTGGATGAATATAAATTGTGTGTGCGTTCTTGAAGGCGTTCGAATGATGAATGAATGGTGGAAGGCGATTATTAAGGGAAATAATGATTGATTCTCGAGAGGGTTTTCTTTTTCTTGTTGCTGCAGTTGTTGTTGTTGTTGTTTATTAGAAGTTTTGGTTGATGGGTCTCATCCGTAACGTTGTTAAATATGGTGTAGGTGATGCCAAATTGCGCGTCGATCGATATGGTTTATTAATAATTATATAATTGGTCGTCTAATAGATGGAGCGAGCGATGCTCGGTGGGTGATGGAAGACCACTTGATGCATTATGCATGTGCAGCAAAGCGTCGGACCAGAAAACGATGATCAATAATCCGAGGGCTTTAAATATCAATTTGCGGTTGGGGAAACGCGGCGCAGTTTCGATGAATGAAACGGCGCCGCGTGAAGGTGATGATGATGATGGTTATGAAGTTGATGATTGTGATGATGGTAGGGTTGCCCGATTTATGGTATGAAATGCGTTTTAATATGGCAATGGGACCACCCATCCGCTCTAAACAAGCGGTCATGACTAATGGTCGATGATTACAGTAATAATCGTGTCATCATGGGGATCGGTAAGTGGGACCAACCAGTGTAGTGTAACCCTTCATCGACTAATTGCGGACACCTTTTCCGTTCCTCATTCTCATTCAATCTTTCTCTCCGTCTGATCTAATGACAGGGGAGGATCCTTAACGTCTTGTTATAAACCCCGCAGTGGCGTAACACTCACTCACTCACTCTCCAACAAATCTCATTATGCGCGCAGCTCCTTCGCCATTTATCCTCGATGATTTGCACAAGCCGCGATTCAATCCCCGCAGCAAACAACAAACTTACACATAATAATTTGCTTGGAATTTCAATTTTCTTCTTTGCAAAATCACAAATATCTAAATTATACACGACAACATTGTAAACAATTATTTACAATTACGTTAGTGAACATAAAGGAAATACGATATAAAAGACTAATTTCTAAGAAAATTGCAATAACTTTTATAATAGGTTCATTAGAAAGACTAAAGTTTTTTATGTTTATTCAAAAAAAATGTAAAACAACTGAGGGTGAAAGAGAGGAAAAAAAAGGAAAACTGATAAAACAAAGAAAATCGTGTGGAAACAATGGAAGTGGTGATTGATGTTTTTTTTTTGTTGTTGTTGTTTTTTTTTCTAAATGGTCGGACGTTAATTAAAACGATGGGTCGGACATGGAAATAATTTTAGTAGGAGTGAGAGAAATGGTTGGCTTTCGCGTGAAACGGCTTTATCTTCAGGGGTGGTAAAAATAGAAATAGACCGCACACGCCACTGTCTCCGGAGAGGAAGAGAAGCGAAAGGTGTTGAAAAAGGACGAGACGGCAGCAGCATTGCAGACGAAATAAATAACAGTAATAATATGAGGTCGGAATGCGAGGCGAGAGGGTTGTTATTGGGTGTTAAGTATATATCCATCGCCTTCCGCGTTGTGGCATCCTCTTTGATTTATCTGGGACGAACGTTGCCGTCGCCACAGCAACAGCAACAGCCACAGCCGCCTCCTCCGAATAGCTGCAGCCATCCGGGGAGGATGGATGGGACGGGATCGAACCGTGACGCCGTTATCCTCTTCATCCATTCTTTAATTGTTAAGTACGTGCGTGCTTATATGATGCGTCCGAAATAGCTTTCCACGATTGTCCCACGAATCCGTCACTGTCAACGCCTGAAAGTGCATTGTTTCCTCCTTTTCCCTTTCGAGATTGATAACACCCCAGCTCATTGTTTACAATAAATATCAATTAAACCCATACAAGGAACGCATAATGGAAGGACCCAAGTTTAAAACTTTCAATCGTAAAGAAAACTAATAGAAAAAAAATCAATTTATTTGCATTGCAGTAATTGGCGTTTATTGAGATTTCAGCGGCGTGGGTCTGCGCGGGATCGCAATAAAACTGAATTGATCATTGTGCGCGTTTGCAAAGTAATTGTGCGAAGAAGGCAAGTAATTGTTCGCTCGAACACACCCTGCTGCACAGACTGAGCTCAACGATAGCACCGAACTAAACTAAACTGTACCGACTAAAACTAACTAACTGCTAACTACCAGCGCGAGCGTAGGCTTTTCACCACTATCCTACCATCATCATCAACAAACAACAACAACATCATCGTCGCAGTTTCTATTATTATTATTATTGTCGTCGTCGTCGTCGTCGTAGTTTGTTGAATGCGATTTAATTACAAAACGCGATAAATCGCGCGGAATGGTAACAACAACAACTGCGACTTCAACATTTAGATTACATAAATTACATCGGCGACCGGTCAATAATTTATTCAGAGCATTCATCATTAATCGTAGATGAAAGACTGGGACGAAGATAATACAGAGGACGATGCTTGAAGCCCATCAAAGCCCCTTTGGGCAGTGGACGTGCAACGCAACGCAACTTAACGTAACGTACGATTCCCATTCCGCTAATTAAAAACATGAATTAGTGCGAGGCGTCAGTCGATCCGCCGATTTATGGACGATCCACCGATGCCACGGACATAATAATTAATTTCGCTGAATCGCATTACTACGTTCCACTAAATTAATTAATCTCTTTGCAAACTGCAAACTACATACATTTCCATCGCGAAAACTGGTTACCCCTCTTCCACATTTCCATCGTTCCCTTTTCGATCCAATAAAATCCAATGCGAGCAAATTAATTTGACGGATTCATCCACTCTGTCTCCACTAATTGTCCATCCCAGCTTCGAAATTATATCTCAATTTCTATATAGAGTAAAATTATATAATAAAATCTATTTCTTTGTGTTTCTTGTTTTCCGAATTTAGAGTTGTGCGGTTGGTAGCAGCTAAAATCATCGCGTAAATCATCGGCTTAAGGCGATTCATCATGCGGAAATGAGCGGTTGTCATCGGCAGTCGTATAAATACGACAGTAAATATTATTACCGGAGAACGGAGATGGAGTCTCTTGTGCGGATGCGGAGGACGATGAATGAGGAGGAGGATGCTGCGTTATCCGCGAAGGTGGAATGTTATACGAGCAGTAATTTCCGAATACTTTTCATTAGTACATTGTATATAATTCTCTTGAATGCGCGCCTCGCGCATGGCTCATGTGTGTACATGTGTACCAAGCGTAATAAATTTACATATACAAAGGCATTACTTAAAGGTAAAATATGAAAAGATGGGAAGAGTGAGAGAAGGAGATGATGATGGAAAAAAGAATGAGTCGAAGAAGGATGAGGGATTCTCTCTCGCTCGAGTCTCGTCGAGTCGCCAGTAGGTGCGGAATGTGAGCAACGCAACTACCATGATTAATGCCGTGTTTCTTCCACCGATGACAATAAATGCGTTTGACAACGGCCCGGACGAACAACTGAATGACGACGACGACAAATAAACAACAACAACAACAACAAAAAACACAAACGAAACAACTGAGCTACGGGAGAGTAGGCCATGAAATCCGGAAACAATGCACGAACGGATGAAAACGCGCTGAAAAACGTCATCAATCAAAAAGAAACAAACGAAAAATCCATTACCAACAAAATATTCTTTTTTCTGTTAATGTTGTTGTTGTTCAAAAAAATATAATTTTTCGAAACACAAGACGCACCTTTTTTTTTTTACTTAAGATCGATTTACAATTTGTTACTTTTTTTGAAGTATTATCCAACGTTTTGCTAATTAGGTTTGTAGTTTAGATAAAAGAGAAAATGGAATTTCTCGAAAAGAAACAAACAAAGAGAAAAATATGAAATCGTAAGCGGCATATTTAAATTCGGATTTCTCTGAAACAATACTGTTTTTTATTGCGCTGTTTGTAAGTTTTCGGTGTAATTGCCCAAATTCTCATGCATGCATATACATAAATGATTTCGTGAGCTGTGGGCGGTGCAGACGTGTGTCGATCTCCGATGCTGATATCAAAAAGTTACAAAAAATGCACGTGAAGAAAGGCCCTCGCTTCTTGTGAGATTCCATGGAAACGACGCAAACAAAAGAAAAATGAGCGTAATTTTTCAGTCGGCCCCCTTTGATCACAAAAGTTTGTTGTTGTTTTTTTTTTGTGCGATTACGTAATTACGTTTCATAAAATATTGATTACGAATTATTAATTTCTTGCATTCGCGTGGAAATCGTGTCGTATTTTTTACGTGGATTTAGCAGAAAGAGAAATTTGCAGAAAGATTACACTAAGTTAAACAGACGTCTATTCTTTCCCAAAACAAGCCTTTTTCTGCGGAAAATTGTGAACGTTACGTCTTTTCTAAGGAAAATTATGAATTGCGTCTTTTTCTTTTTGAAGGATTTGCATTTAATTTTTGTTTGATTTAATGAATTAAAATTGTATGATTTCAATTTGGAATGAATTTAATTGTAATTGGATGATTGCGATCTTTGGTTGAGTGAAGAGGGAATAATGAATGAAGGAAAGGCGGAATGTCTGTTTGGTGGATGGAAGAAATAATAAATGGAGGCAGTCGGCCGTAATAATACGGTTTAATATAATAAACATATCCAATATTCCAGCGAAATAATTAACTCGTACGTCGGTCGAGTGCATTAAACAGTGTTTTAGTGCCCATTATTTCGCTCTTTCGTCTCTCCAACCTCCTCCTCCTCAAACTCGCTTCTTCGTCTCAAACATCTTCCTCCTTCTCATCATCATCACCATCATCATCTTTATCCTTTCTCACGAGGCGAGATGCTGCTCTGCTCTTCACTTCACTTCACCGTGTGTGGGTCCACACCACATTCGTTGTCATTGTTGCCCCGTCGCACTTAAATTTTATTACTAATTATACCAACTGAAGAAGAGGTAGACCCGAAACGGTCGTAACGTAACTAAAACTCCCAAACACGATACACGTATTCCGTAATAGGAATTTATCGGTGAATCGCCATCCCGCTGATTTTCCTTTCCATTCTTTCTTTTATATTTATACTGTTAACATCAATACAAGCTTCTGGGTCGCTCCATCAAATTCTTCTTTATTTCGCGTTAATTGGGGTTTAAACACCTGCCCTTTTACATATTTAAGTTTTCTTTTTTTTTATATTTCTTTCTGCATGTATACATCTGTATCATTATCATCGTTTTATTTATTTTTTATTTATTTTTTTTGGAGCAAACAAACCTTCGAGTGAATCTGTTTATACTTCGTTACGCAATCGGACACCGGCTACACGATGCTATCTAACTAGGTTACAAATATTTTACCTTATTCTCTCACTCGCCTTACATAAACACTTTTACATTATATATATATATTTACTAAAACACCAGTTCGCTTCTCTCCCACAAAGTCCATTCGCTCTATATTTTAGTAACATTAGTAAATTACAGCATCAAATGTAGTTCAATTTAAAGCTGAAAACCTCACCTTTCCAATGAAATTACTGGCATATTTCTCCTATAAACCACTCATCTGCTACGAGCTGTTAAATGTATTTTATGTTTCATTTAGTTTCAGGAAAAACTACTTAGGATAATTATATAATTCAAAAATAATCGCAAATTATAGATCCACACCTGAAAATTACCAAAATTTTGCGCAAATTGATTAAAATCTATAGAAATTTCAGTTTTTTTAATAACTCAAAGAATAGTGGACTTATTTCTTATTTTATTATATAATCACACGATTTTTCTAAATAATTAAATATTTTGTTATTAAATAAAAAGGTTTTTCTCTCTATTAAATTTGCTCTGATCGTTTTTAATTATATTATTACATAATTGTCTGTTTTGATAACTTAATTGAATATTCTTGATAATAAATTAGTAAATGCGGACTAAACACTTAATTTCGTTGGAGAGTTTAGCAATTTTCATTTGAAATTGCCGTCAATTAGAATGGGCGAAGAATGGTATTTCACTCTTGTGTTGTTCTTCCGTTTGATGGATGTTACATCTCTATTGGAAACGTCTCGTCGCCTGAGGGGCGACCCCCCACAGTCCTTCTCTTCTCTTTCATGCTATTTGATTCCTCGCTACATCCAATTATCGGCCACAGTGGCCATCAATCAATCCACGCATTGCGTCCAACTACCGGCCACCAAAAAGAAAGAAAATGAAAAAAAAAACCCTAAACGCGCTTCAATTACCGATGATGGCGTAGGAAAGAATGCGCGCGGAAACGTATCATCTTCACAAAAGGTGGATGGAAATAATTACACTTCTTTTAAAAACCACCTTTCACGCAGTTGCGAGGATTTATGGGCTTACATTCAGGGTGCATTTAGTGTAATTCTTAATAATTAATTAAAATTTATTTAAATAATTGTCATGGGGAAAACAGAACTTTTGCAAGTTACTAAATAACATTTAGTTGCGATAAATATGGGAATACCGAAACTTTCGGAGTAAACACATTTTATGCGGAGGAAGTTAATAAACTAATGGATTTCGAGGGAATTAGTTACGGCGTCCCGAAGAGATGGCGCCACCGGTAAACATCGTTTATCTCCGCAGGTGATCAAACCCGTCGTCGCGTCGGGTTTTATGCGCTAATTTTCTGCGACAAACTTTCCGAAATTTATGCGTTCCCCGACCTGCGATCCTCTTCAGCAACGGGAATAAAAAGAAGAAAAAAAAACCGTCCCATTTTTCGTCGATGGCAATAATGCGGCGAATTATCATCGGCGCCATCCAACTTTTCCAACAAACAAGAGCCGCAAAACTTTTCTACTTCTTTTTTTTTACATTTTATTCTTTTGTTTACCTCTTCAAAACTATTGCGATTAGAGAAAGAGTTTTTCCAATTTACTAAATCTTATTGAATGTTGAATTTAGTATAGAGATTATCGATTATCGTTCGATATAGAGATGTTCGGTACGATTAACATATAATGGTGAGGTGGAGAAACAATGATGTTTCCATTAAGTTCCACTTTGGTAATTGCGTAATTGATGAGGATGTCGGTCCCGATTGACCCGACGCGATTCGCGTTTGTTGTTTGTCATTCATTGTCATGACAATGGGATGTGGATGGTTGCGATGGTGATGAAGAATGGATGGAAGCGTTTTAATGGAGACGCGAGTCGCCGGTAATTGACGACGTTTCAATTAGGAGCGAAATGCAAATACGAATCTCTCAGCCTCTCTCGCACCAATATAATTTCAATTAATCCATCTCTCTCTCGACAATACTCCACCCCATCGTTTCGTCGTCGTTATTATTATTATTATTATTACAGATCGTATCTGGCGGGGTAACAAATGACGAACGGAATACACCCATGTTTATTGAAGATATGAAACACGCGGCGGCAGAATCCAGCAACGAATTGATAATGGGAATGGATGGATGGATGGTAAGCTTATTATTATCATCATCAAGTTGTGCGCGCGTATATATACATATTGGATGCTCAAATTAATTACATTCTCGGGTAGGAGACGTGGAGACGACCGTTTCATACTCTTTATCGCGGCTTGTAATTAAATGTGAAGTCGGTTTGAATTTTAATGAAATATTATAAATCGTGCGATTCGATCGGAGAGTGAAACAAAAAACCGCATCTCCACCTGATCGCTTCTTACTTCAATTTATCCCGAACGAGTCTGCTACATTGAGGATACATTTTATAGCTAAAACTGTAATCGTCACTAAAAAATTAATGTAAAACCATATAAAAATTGAAATATTTATAGTTTCGTATAATTTAATCTATTTTTCAAGATTTACAACTCAATAAAATTAAAACTACAATAATTTTATAATTTTAGAAATAATTAATAATTTATTTTACTTAAAATTAACATTTTTTTTTAAAGCTAAATCTTTAGTAAATACAGTATAGAAAACTTGAAAATTTGTACACTTCAAGAAGTAAAAAACACTTAATTTCAAATTAGTATTAAAGCTAAAACTAAATGGAATTATATAAGTATAAATATGTACCTATAATTATTCAGATTTAAATTATTTTTTCAAGAAATACTATCATTTTTACTTAAAATTTGCATTTATATTAAAACTATAAAAATGGAAGTATTCAAATGTTAATAGTTTCAAATATTTCAATGTATTTTTTTCAAAAAGTACAAAAAATTTAACTTAAAATTAGTAAATTTTAAATTTTAAAAAAATAAAATAGTAAATTTTTTAAAATTGTTGTTTAACTTTAAATAATGTTCTAAAAATAGTGTCTAAGTTATTATATTAAATATAGACTATTCTCAAGGATTTAAATGAAAATTGTAAAGTGATCGTTAAGAAAATTGTTCTTATTTTGTGTGTCGAAATCTACGAATGAGTCAGCTCACGATGAGCAAGTTTATATATATTTTTGTAAATTTATTGTGAAAGCTCGAAAAAATTAGCCCACCTACAGCCATAAAGTACGTAACAAAGTGCGCATGAATTATGCGGATAAACGTGATTATTATATTTTTTTTGCGCCTCCATCCGAGAGAATAAAAGAAACGTCCTATTGTTCCAACAGCAGCTTTTGGGCTTTTCTTTGCTGCGTGCGTGTGGGATCTTTTTAAAGTTTTGCCAAAAAAAGGCACCGTAACGATCAATAAAAATAAATTTAAAAGAAAAAAAAACTAAGAAAATGAAAGAACAAAAAGTAAAAATGAGAAAGGAAATAAATTCCAAGCAGCCACCCGCGGTTCTCCGGTAGTTACGGCCTCCTTATTAGAAAACCTGAGTTCTCTCCTCAGTTCTCTCTTCGGTTCGGCATTTTCTTCCTTATTTTTTTTTCTTCTTTTATTCTTATTTGTTACAAAGTGCGTAAGACAATCGAAGAAATAGTGAATTTCTTGTTGTTGGTCATCTTTGGTTTGTTGGGAGGACGGAGGATGAAGAATTTCTGGAGTGCGTTTTACGTGGAAAGAAGGTCCACGTCGGAGATGATATAGGTGATGGTTCGTTGTTGGATCGCAGGAGACGACCTCCCGCCGTTTCGACCATTGTTTAAAGCCGATAGATGCCGGCCGAGTATGTGCAGGCAGCAATGTCTTTGAATCTCTCCAATAAAATACACATAACACACAAGATATAGCGACAAAGACGACGAGACAACTCATCTTACTCCATGCATCATAAATTATTCCGAATCCACGTCGGTTTTCGACGTGGACACGCTTTCTGCATATTGATAAAATAATAATAAAAACCCCCCCCCAAAAAAAATATATATATATATATGTGTTTGTCTTCTCTTCATCCGCATCCATATATAGAGGAGAACAAACGATCGACCTTATTACAATTTTTGGGATTTACACACGAAAACTACATCCATCGTATACGAATGTCTGCATTACCCAAAGAAATGCCCTCATCCAATTAACCATGAGACCTGACCGAAATGCTCATTTTGTAGCTTTAATTTTAAGCCGAGTCATTTATAGTTTTCGAGAAATAAACTAAAACAAATTCTTCAAAGTATTAACTTTCAAATAAATATTCATTCCAAGTTGAGTCATTTATAATATTCATAATTTGATTTTTTTCTCATAAATATTTTTTCACACTTTACAAACTTCAAGAAAGATACAATTATATCTTTATACCCCTTTAATAACATATAGTTTTAGCTTTAAAATAAATGCTAATATTAAATTCTGCAATTTTTAATTTTCGAGAAATTGTTTAAAATATGAAAGAGGCACTGATTCTTCAATAATCTATAAATATTTTTCATATTTTTCAAGAAAATCATGAAATATCAAATTATATCTTTATACATTTATAATTACTGTAGTTTTAGCTTTAAAATAAATCCTAATATTAAGTTCTACAATTTGTAGTTTTCGAGAAATTGATTTAAATGTGAAAAAACACTAATTCTTCAATAATCTATAAATATTTTTTCATATTTTTCAAGAAAATCTTACCAAATTCTTCTTACCCTATACTCCTTTCATGTCTATAGTTTTAGCTTTAAAATAAATGTTAAAATTAAGTTCAGACTTTTGTAGTTTTCGAGACATATGCCAAAATGCAAAGATACTTTTGTTAAACAAATTTGATTTTATTAATAGTTTTTTTTTCTTCATTTTTGTTGCAGAAACCGTTGTTATTTTGGGTGTGCGTAAAACTGAAGATGAATCTGAGGATTCGTGTGGAGCGAGCAGAGAAATGAGGTAAGAGATTCGTCCGTTCGGTTCTTCGGTTGAGCGGGAGGGTGCATTTAAACTCTATCTATCGGCTCTGATCCTTATCTCAAAGCCATAATTTATTTTGGTAAAATCCCTTTAGAAACTACACCGAGTCTACGTCTGACCTCCTCTCTCTCTCTCTCTCTCTCTCCACTAACATCTACACATTTTTTTTTTCGTTCCTTTCTCCTCTCGCACGACGAGACGTAATAATTTATTAAAATTAATAACAAATTTTCGCTCACAAATCTTCCGGAACGGAATTTTATCGACTTCGAAGATCTTCGATTCTCTCTCTCCTTTCTTCCTCACAATTTCCTCTTCACTTTTATAAACATTTTGATCTTTTCATATTCTAATTCAAATCTCTTCCCAAACAATAACTTTATCAACGTTTATTTAATACGTAATGCGCTAATCATTAATCAGAGTTTCGAATTTGAACGACACACACACACAAAAAAAAACGTATATTTCTTACATTGATTGCTTTGTTGTGGAAGAGACACGAAATTAATCTAATCGATTTAATCCCCGCGTCTAATCCACCGCAATTTATCACGGAAAAAACGTGTAAATATTGAGCGTAGATAATTTTTGATTCTCTCCCATCGAACGGAGAGTTAAGTAAACATTGCATTGTTATTTGAATTTTTATATAATCAATTATCTTAACTTAAGTTTTCCACGAATTATATTCAATTAATAATACTAATATTAATTGATTTTTTTTTTTTTGCAATGCATTAAAATTTCTTAGAAATTTTCGAACCGTACGCAATTTGCAGCTTTTCGGGGTGGTCTTTACCAAATACCACCCTAAAGGTGGTATCTTTCGAATTCGCCCCATCGTCGCAGCATCTGCTCCCTTTTAGCATGGTTGGCTGCGCTCCTCAAACAAAACAACAACAACAAAAAAAAGAGAACTCGAAACAAAAGAAGGGTGCCACCCGTGACGATCCTCTTTTCTCGCACACTTACCTTTGCGTATCGAAAGTGTAACCCTGTGAATCGAAAGAAAGAGAAAAACTCGACACGAAATTTAATGTTTATTTCATTTTATTTATTTATCATTATATATTTAGTTGTTTTTTTTTTTTTTAAGTTTTATGGATATTTTGATTGGAATGTTTACAATACAATGGCACAGATCTTGTAAATTGAGGCTAGTTTTGTTCTTCACTTCATAAATCATCTTCTTCGTTACAAAAACCAAAAAAAAAAAATAATAATCGTTATTATAAGAAGGTGTTCAGCTGATTTTCTTAATTTTCGCTGTTGAATACATAGTCTTCATATATATATATACACATACACACATACACGACACACAAAGTACCCAAAATTATCGGAGAACAATTTTTTTTTCATAAATTAATTGTGTTGTTTTTATAATTTTTTGTCATAACCTCATTTTAGTTATTTGGTAAATAATATATATTTATATAAATTTGCAATTTCATTGCGTACAGGGGGTGGGTGGGTCAGGGGATTTCTGGGGGGAGTTTCGTTGTCGTGTCTAGGCGTCAATCGAATACATGTTTTTTTCCAATTAAAAGAAATAAAAATAATAATTAAGTTTTCTTTTTTTTTTTTAATTCATCCATAAATATATTCATATAAATTATTAATACAAAATAAGAAGAAAAAAAAAAACAATTGAGAATAGTAGTATAAAATAATACGTTTGTTTTGTTTTTTTTTAGTTTCACTGCCCGTCGATTGGCGTCTACACACGTCACATATATACACGGTCTCACACACTCACACATGCGTTAATTAGTATATATATATATGTATATAGAAAAAAATAAATAATAGAAAAAAATTTACAAATATTATTAACACCGCTGCAGCACGCGCGCTATATAATACAAATTAAATATTAGGTGGTGGTGGTTGTTGTTGATTGCTTTTTTTTTTGTTTTTCTTTTAAGTTTTAAAAGGGGGGTGGGTGGGTGATTGTAGAGGGCGCTGCTCGGAACGCAAGAGTTTGGACCCCACGGGGGTCAGGAAATCATCATCAACTTCATCATCATCATCATCATACAAAAAGAAACATATTTATATATAGAATTAGAAACAAATTTGTACACTAAGTCTCCTCGAACGCCATCTTCGTTAAATATATATATATAATTATGTATATATTAGCCGCTCCATCTATCGGAAGTTACGCAAGCTCGTGTTTTTTTTTTGCAATTTTTTTGTTTTTGGTTACTCATGGTTCGCTAGTAGTAGTAGTAGTAGTAGTATACGATGAAAACGGAAAACGTTTCGCAATTGTTATTAAATAATTATCATGGGCGGCGCGCGACAAATGAAACGAAACAAAAATGGCACTTGCTTCTATGATCATCAACATCATCATCACTTCCTCATCGCAATCTTCATCTCTCTCGCACGCGCTCTTTCAATCCATCCCTTTCACTCTCACTCTTTCTCTCGTTTTATTATCGCTTTCTTTTTATTGTTTATGTATTTATACATACATATATATATGTTTCGTTTTTGTTCGTTACGTGGCTTGGTAAAACTTTTGCTTTTTTTTTTTTGCTTCTCCTCTTTACCTAGCATAGCATAGATATATATATATATATATACGTTATGTATAAATAAACATGTGATTCACGATCTATGACAGTATTTTTCGGAGGGTAGTATGCTCCTACATAATGTCCTTAACTCTTTTGGTAACTTCGCGTAAAATCGCCTCTTGCTTCGCATTTTGCAGCAGAAGCCGCGCTTCAGATGGTCGCACTCGTCCATCTCGAGGAACTCCTTCTTGGAGAGGAAGGCCGACATGTCATTGTGACTGTTGGGGTGGCGGAACTGTCGCGGCAGCGAACGACCCCTCTTGCTGAACTTGATCGCCTGCTTGAAATGGGGCTGCACATACTGGATGTAAGATGTGCCGAACGCGAACGCCCGGTCCTCGAACGTGCAGATATCGGTCCGCGGCACCCTCTGATCATCGGAAGAAACACAGGGAAAGCAAATTAATTAAAACGTTCATAAGGAAATTCACGGTGGCGCCATCTGTACTCACTTTCGCTATCAGCCGGCCCTCCTTCGACATGCAGATGAACTTGTGGCTCACCGGGTCGAAAAGGAAGAACTTTATCGAATTCTCTAATCCTATGCTATACAAGTACGCTGCAACAACAACAATGATAATATTAATAACCAAATTTCAAATGATATCATTGATTCGATGGCTAAGGACGAAACTTACTTTTATCTTCTGAATCCGCTCTCACGGTGTTGTTACGTACATATACGTAACTCTTGGAATATTTGCTGTAAATCGTCATATTCCAGCACTCCTTTTCTGGGACATGTGAATCTGCTATCTGGATTAACTGCTGAAACAAAGGAAAACAAATATGAAGATATGAACAACAACAACAAAAACGAAGAAGCTTAAGCTTTCAATTACGATCGAATCATTCTTGCGTTTGTTTAATAGTTGTCGGGACAAAAGACGAATTAGTTTGGTAGATGGTAAGGATTTATCTTTATCCGCCAGAAACGCGAAGAATCGATTAACTGCAGGAGGAGAAGCTTAAGCTAAGATTTATTTTTGTTTGGTCTGAAAAAGGAGCGCGATTAGTTTGTTTAATTCCAATTTGTCGTGTACGAAGGAGTTGCAGTAAATACACGCACACGCACGCACGCACGCATAAAACCGGCATATCTCTATCGTCGACGATTGAAAAATCGCCCATTATGCGCAAATTGCACGCATCAATCTTCCTCCGCGCGCCGTTCAATTAGCATCCTCGACAACGGCAAAAGAACGAAGCAGAAGCAAAAGCAAAAGAGAAATGAACATACTTAGTTCCTCCTCTTGCAATAGATGGCCCATCCCATTGACAGTTTTGACAAGCCCGAATAAAAAATAATATTTTATTTTTCAAATTGACAAATACTTTACTTGGGCAAATTATATATTATAGATGGCGCTAGACTTAATTTAGGTTCTACCGCAAATAAGTTTTTATTTTCTCCTTGGGGAAGGCAGACCATATAATTATCAAAAAAAAAAAACTGATGTTTCAATTTCGGTCAGGATCCTCCGAAGATAAATAAATCACCGCCGCTGAAATTAGTCGGTCATCCGCTAATGGCACAATTAGCGAAACGGCGGCGGACCCCACTCAACGTCGGAGAGTTTCGGTTTTCAAACCAATTAAAAGCGGCAAAAAAAGAAAAGAAATGGGAACGGACAGACGAAGATTATCAAAAAAAAAAAATAATAATTGGTGAGCGAAATATTAAATCGTTTCCTGAAATCGTGCCAAAAGTTCACAAAACTATATTAAGTATATTTTTTTTCAATTTCAGAGATGCCATCTGTTAACTTGATGGCTCTTACCATTAAAGATTTACGGTGAAAATGCGAAAATCTCTACATATTTGTTCTTTGCATTAACCCATATTGCGTGCAACGCTGAACGCAATTACGTTCGAGAGCAATTACACATTTTCGGAATCGCGAGACTGACTGATTTCCATTCATTAGGTGGACGTTTATTAAGCAATTAAATGGCGCGCGGGCTTGTCCAGATGCTATCTCTACTACATCTCCGAGATAGCGAGAAGAAAACTCGAGAGATCAAATTATTTATTTATTTAATATTTTTTTTGGTGTGTGTTTATTTACAATTATAATTGCTTAATTACTGACTTCGCCGTCCGCAATGATTAGCCGATAAAGATATGCATTACAGATACGAAACCCCGAACGTTCGGATCGCTATCTCTCGCGCGTATAATTATTGTCCCAACTCTCCTCTCTTGGCCAACATCGTAAATTACGTTTATGCAAAGAACGAATTAACATTAATAATCGGTTCCCTCCTCGTTTCGTAATCAATGTAAACATGTAATTTCGGTCGTAATTGCGACCAAAAAAAAAAGAAAAGTTTGAGAGACACTGATGTAAACGATGTTTTTCCTTGTAAGTAATTAATTAACATCAGTGGAACAAAAATGAGTCTTATTTGAAAAGTTATGTAACAATTTGTTCAAAAATGTTTGTAAATAATTGCAATTAAAATAAATAGATTTTAGATCTCGAAAAATGCACTTTCTTTCTGCGCATTTTCATTTCACAAATTAAATATTTCCATCGCACAGTGCAATAGTGTTGGCGTTTGCGAAAAACTGGGACCGTCGGCCATTGTGAATGCCTCCTTTTGTCGCCGATTCAGTCGACTCCACACATTCTGTTCTTTATATAACGAAAAAGAGAAAGAACCGTAGAGAGTACACGTAAATATCTGCAAAGAGAAGCTACGTTCCATTTCTTCCTTAAAGAGCAAACCGAAAGAGTAGTCTTCGAAAACCGTTCCGTAAAAATTGTTGTTAACCCAAAATGTTACTCACCATAGATAGTATAGTTATTATAGAAAATCTGCAACAGAAGAAACAAAATTCAACATTAGTATCAAAATCGAAAAAAAGGACAATATTTTTATTTCATTTCGACGTGGAATTTCAGGTGAAATTATTCTTAATAACAAATAAAAATTCGCGTAGATTTGGACTTGCTTCAAAACAGAGTGCATGGGTGAAAGAAGGACGGGTTTAAACAGTGTGTGCACAAAATGGAATTCCTACGAGTTAATGATGAATGAAACGAAAAGTAAACAACGATTATTCGTGTATTGAAAAAAAAATAACACACAAAAAATTCATATTATTATTTATTTATTTATTTATTTAATTTTTCCTGTTTATTTGCCGAACGAAAATTAATTACCAGGCGGAATATTTTGAATATCATAGTTACCATAAATTTGTTGTTTTTTTTTGTTTCTATCACGACTATGGCATTTCATTTGTTTTATGTTATCATAGCTTGCTGCTTTAGTCACAGGACGATTGTCTTATTTGTTCACATAAACAACTTTCTCTGCAGTTTTAGTCATACTTTTATATATACAAATCATACAATATCATCCAAATGCGATAATAAAGTAATTAGTTTTTTTTTTTTTCAATTAATGATAATAAATTAAATATTGATTGAAATGATCTTTAAATAATTGATGCTGTGTGGTTATTACTAAAGTTTAGTTGATTAATTTTTAAATGTGTTTGGTTCGAGTTATTTTTTCATCTTGCATGCGTGTGAATTGATTGATGAATCGAGGTGTGTAAAGTTTTTAATGGAATCTGGAGGATTCGTGTCACCTTATGATTGGGATCATGTTGGAGCCACCACATCGATCTCATTCTTCAGAATCACTCGTCTCAACTAAAAACTCCAATTAAAATCACACGCACAAACTGATCGAATAATAAACACCAAAGAAACAACGAAAATCACGTAACACCGAACAAGAAACTTTCGTCCAAACGAATTTGCCGCACTTCTTGTTGTTGACTTTGTTGTTGTTACTTACACACATATGTTTTTCGATTAACGAAAGGGGGAACAGCATAGTTAGCAGTGATGATTTCACACTAGCGACTCGCGTTTATATATCTTGCATATTATATCTATACACTCCGTCTCTTTTTTTTTTCGTTTTCGTTCTGCACGCGACCAATGGGAACAACGTGCGCTTCGAAAGACGATCAAATTGTAATTGAAAAATGCGAGCAGTTTAAGAGCAATGAACACAACAAAAGCAAAACATGTACGAAAAGATCTGTTGGTAATTTCTTAAAGCGATGAACAAACAGAAAAAAAAAGAAGAAATTTGGATGAATAATCTATGGAAGAACGGTGACGCCTTTCGGAGAGAAGAGACGTCGGCGTCAAAGCGCACTTGATGCCTTTAAGTACACGAATAATTAGTGCAAAGAAGTGATGCAAATGGTAGCAAAAAAATATAATTTAAGTTTAAAAAAAAAACGAGTCTTACAGATGATAAGTTGACATGGTGCCGGATAGTTTCGTTACTCATACTTGCGCACTTGATGGCTCCGAACTAAGATATCTACGGAGGTGCGCGCTGGATGTGATTCTCTGGATGTTTCGCAAACGCAATGTTTAGATAACGCCCCGTCCCGTCCGCTATTGGAAATCACGGAATAACACAAACGTTTTTTTTTTTTTTTGTTGAAGAATCGAAGACTATTGACATCCAGTTGTTAGGTGGAGGGATTCCGATATCCGTGCTCGATTCGTAAATTCCGAGTCGCTTCCCGGAAGATCTTCGAATTGCAATAACAATAACGTTCGAAGGAAGATGGAAAGAGTGAAATTTATTTTTGAAAAAGAAATCATCGGAACGGCGCGGTGTGTAATATGCAAATGGATGGATGGAATTAACGGGCTTGCATTTTTATCTGGTGATCCAAATCTCACTAATAATATCCGAAGAGCGACGTTAAAATTTCCGAAAGGACCGTAGCAGCCGAATTTGGTCATAATCGAAACACGTTCACATCCACAACTTATTTTTTATTTTATTTTAGTTTCGACACTTTTAATGAAGAAAAATCGCACCGTCTTTGCATATTTATTTATTACACCGCTTACGTAAGCTGCGCACACATTTATTACAGTTGACACGCTTCAAACGGAATCCCGACTCGTTCTGGGGAAATTCGCACAACCACCTCCCGCCCCATATCATACGACATCCCTTATTTCAATTTCGACGTTTGAAACGTCACCTGTCAATTTCAAGAAAAATTACAAATTCAAGGCGAAACGACGACATTGCGATGGTCTTTATCCAAATATCATCGAATACGTGCAAATTGGAAAAAATGCATGGAAAATGCAGCGAAAGAAATACGATCCTGCGGAATGCAGAAACGTGATCTACCAGGAATTCCTGCCACGAAAGACGCCTGATGCCTGATGGTTTATTATTTTTTTCGCGGTAGGAGTACCAGATAAAGAGAGTTTCGTAATAAGTCTGCGATTCCGTTTAAAGAGAGCAGAGAGCTTGTTGATGTGTTTCCGTTCGCGGGAAATCCTTCGAGGCAAGGATCTTCCTCAATTTCCATGGAAATCTTAACATTAAACCAATTATGACACTTGTCACCTGTCAATTAAACTTCAATTTACGACTAACGCTGATTGAAACTTTCATCATTTAAATAATTTTATAAAAGATTATATCAAAAAATTTAATTTCCAAATCTGATTTCACGGAATGTTTCGTCATTTGTTTCAATTTCTATTTTTATTATTCACCGATTCTGTAAATTTTTACTATGGGATTTTACTCCTATAAAAATTTATTTAAAATAAAAAATTCTTAGAATTTTTGTATATTTCAATAGATTTACCAAGAATTTATTATTATATTAAACATGATAATCGAATCAGTTGCTGTTTTTTTTTTCGGAAGTATTTACAAAATAGAGGATCGTTCAATGTCGCAACGAAAAACCTTGTAATTGTTATTGCTTTTTTCTTTGAAATCATTTTTATTGTCGTGGAAATTTTATAATTTTATTAAATAAAATATATTTTGTTTAATGTACAACTACATTTATGTAATCATCGTAAAATGTGCTGAGAAAATTGCGATTTCGGAAGTATTTACGAAACAGACGATCGATATCGCACCGGCTGATATTTATCGGGCGAAATAAAAATAGCAAAACAATATTACGAAATGCAAAATGCACCGCGAGGACAAAAACAAATCACACCGTCTATTGCGTTCGAAAACTGCGAATTTCCGGATTTCGATCCGATAAAAACTGAAAATCTTATTAGCTGTTTGAGATTTGTCCATTATTTTCCTTTGAAAACCTTGACACGCTTCAAATATCCATGGTATTCAAATCAAATCCATGGTAGCAAAACAAAACACAAACGTATAAATAATTGAGTGAATATAAGTAAATACCGTAGATGTACCAAATGAACGTCCATAATAGTTGCGTCTCGGCTTCGTGCGATTTCGTATCATGTTTTTGGTAATGATGATGATTGACTGTCAGCACATTACGACGGCTCATTTAGTCGGGTTTATTTATTTTATTATTTTTTTCTCCAAAATTTTCGACGTTAGATGAATGATGAATGCACATGCACATATACACAACGCACCGTACCTTATCTGTAGAGTGACCATTTAATAATGCACTCTGAAATCGCGAGGAATGAGCGTGTATAGTGTGTAAGATAAGGTCTGGAAACAATGGGAACTATATCGGTGTCTATATCTTCGTTATCTAACTATCATTTTCATCTATCTGTATTCCTCTATCGAAATCTGCGGAGGCGCGTGGGCGGGGAAACGCAGATTGCGCTCTAATTATTGCGAGAATTATCATCATTATTTGTTCCGATGCCGGTCTGAGTAATTAGTGTGTAGATCGCATGCATGATTCACCTGCAATTGGGTAACTGGCAGTGATGAGGTATGTTAATAGCTGTTCTCTCTCTACTTCTTAAATAGATTCTCGTTTTAAGTTATTTTTCCGCTTATTTTATTCCGAAGACGAAGAGATTTATGCCACGTGTGCATACGGCTACCAACTTCATCCGCATTTCATTGTCTCTTCTGCCAGAAGAGAAAGAGAAAGAAAGAGATGGAAAACAACAACAACAACCACCACCACCACTACCACTACCACCTCGGACAGCTATTGTGTAACCGTCGTAAATCAACGCGCGTATAATTGCTACACGACTTTCGGATACCGCAGATAAATCAAGGAGGCTCGCGCCGCGGCGATACCGTTTTTCGCTTGTTTCAACCCTCTTCTTCTTTCTACTCCTTCCGTCTTTTGTCTCTCGAAATTGAGGTTATTTTAAGTGGCAACTGTTCCCTTCCGTCACCTAGGAAACAACCATTCCACCTCCGTGAGTGATTACGACCCTGATTTAGACGTCTCGCAAAGCGAAGCGAAAGAATCGCTTACTACAAACGCGCAGATTTACAACGGTTTTCGAATTTAAACGATAGAAACACGCGAAAACTTTCACGTGAATGTCGTAAGAGCGGGCGTTACGCAAAAAAAACTAGACAAAATCTTTATTAACAATCGCGATGTCCGATGTTTGCGTGGGACGAAACTAATCCGAATTAATCCTCTAGCATCTCCGATGAACTTGAAGAGAAATTATTAGAAGACCGAAGAAATGAAAGAAAGAAAAAAAAGTAAACCAAAAACAGTTCAAAATGCACGAGGTAAAGAGCGCGACTAATTCGAAAGACGACACGAAGAAGAGGAGGAGGAGGAAGAAAGAAGAGGAAAAAATAGAAACACGTCTCAACCACTTCGTCTTTCGTCTCTTCCACCGAGTATTAATTACGGGAAAAGAAAACTACATTTAATGAATACTCATGAGCTGAAAATCGAGGCACGTTTACGACGTTTACTTTTTTTCGAAAAATTTTGAATTTACCTGCAGCAATTTTTGTTTGCCTTGGTTGCTCTGAAGAATCTGTGCCGAATGTAGAACGCATTTTTGGTCCTGGCAGGGTCCAAAATATTTAGAAAATAGAAAATTTACGTCTTCGGGGAAATAAAAAAGCGCATCTCGCTCGACGAGAAAATCGTACACGACTGACTCCCAATCACAAGAATTTGCTTATTTTATTTTTCTCAATATTTTTCAATTGCAGATAAACCGTTTTATCTGTATCCAAAAATATATCGCAAAATGCGATAAAGGTGTTTCAAAAATGTACAATTTTTACAAAGCGCGTGAACGCAGTCAATGGATGCAGCTCATAATGATGAAGTATCTAATTAGTTTCGAGACAAAAACTTAATTAAGTGCTAAAATTATCGTCAAGTTAAAACTACGAGAATTGGACAATCCAAAATTTGTATTTTCGTCTCTTATTAACAATAATAAAAAAAAACCCTGAAGGTCGCGCATCTCTCGAGTGGATTATTTATTTATTAAAGCTACTCGTGTTTTATTGTGAGACAAGTTGTTGTTTATTGCCAGAATTATGTGATACCACCAAAAAAAAATAAAAAATAAAATATTCGCACGTCAAAATATAATTAAGAAACGTCTAGCCTAAAACGTTTTTTTTTTTCTTCTTATTATTTGCTCGTTTTTAAAACAATTACCAAGTGAAGATGTGATTTCAGTTCGATCGAAGAATCATTGTTCATAACTATATTTAAACGTTACTTGCAAGTACAAATTACAAGGCAAATACTCGAAATTATTATTTTTTTCGTCATCGTCCTCGTCGAAGAATCCAAGACTCATTAACATATCGAGTTGAGTCAATAGTGATCTTAGACTTTTCAATTATCAATAAATAATATTAATAAATTTTCGTTTCGCGATGGATTTCGTAATACAATGAAAGCAAATTGGTGATTTCTGCTGCTAATTGGGCGATTTGCATTATTCATATTCGAAAAAAAATTAATAAATATAAAAGATTTACGATTCGGATCGTTTGAAATGTTAACTTGTATCTAATATTTGTATTTAGTGATTTAATTGAAAATAAATATTATAACTAAACTAAACGCCACTTAGATAGAAATATTTAGGTCATCAATGATCCTCGTATTTTTGGAGATGAGATTTTTTTTATCAATTTCGTCAATTGTGAGAAAAATGGTTGACGCAAAAGTTCTAATATTAATTAGTTTGTATTGAAAATAGAAACGATCTGTTGCAGGGAGATGAGTGGAAGACGGATGATGAAGAGGATGATGCTTCGAATAATTCTTCGGTGAGTCAGAAAAGTTACTTAATTCCCTCTTAAGTCAGTGTCCGTGTCTCATTGATGAGTGAGAGAGAGTGTCGTAATCTAGGAATATAAATAAACAAGCGCGCGATAGACAATAAAAACAAATGCACAACGAATATTGTACGGTTTTCTCCTGGATCTTCTCCTCCGAGTAGGCATGGGAATAGAATTTTATTATCGAACACGTTTTCGTTCTTCGATCCGTTAATTGTCCTCCTCCACTTAATTCCACTCGGATAAATCAAAGCCTACTATCTACTATATACGCTCTCTACTCTTCTTTTTCGTCTCTTCATTGTAATTATTCACGTCGAAACGTTTCTTAATTTACCCGTAATTACCCAGAAAGGAAATCAATTAGCAATAGATGTGTTATTAAGCGCTCGTTTTTATATATATATATATATATACTCTTTTTTTTTTCCCCTTTAATTTTCCAATTCAATCTCGCAAGAGTAAATTAAATCGAGGTTGGTCGGTCGCCTAGTTTGGGTTGTCTTCGTTTCACGTGTATTTTTTTTCTGTTTCATCGTTGTTCGGTCGGTGAAGATCAGTGGCGTGGTGTAAGGTTACTATATAAATTATTTTAATGAGAAAGGGATTGAGGAGCGAGTGAAGACGATACCCGAGCTGAATATGTAATGCAGTTTAGAGTGGGGCGGAGTACGCTTTATGAAGAAGACAACGACGATGATGCTGATGATGATGATGATGGTAAAAGAAAAAAGTTTTTTTTTTCTGCACACTTTCACCTCGCGAATTTCCCACGATGAATGATGGTGAAAAGGTGTGCGGCGCATCTGCGGACACGTGCCGTGATGCTTTTGGGGTCGATGTTCAATTGTGGACGGTGGGTGGTCAAAGCTGCAGCAGCTGATGGGGGCAGAAGGACTGTCCTTTTTTCTCTTCTCTCTTCTTCATCTCCCCATTCCGACCATTATCGCCATTACCATTATTGTTATTATTAACCGAATCTGGACGTTTAAACCGGATTTCCATTCATCCCCCCAAAATCCGATAAATCTTTCGTTTACAAACACATATACACAAATCAAAGCCGTTTAGGCATTATCCTGACGAAATTGAAAGGAGCATTATCTCTCCCCTCTGCCAATAACCAACAATTAAAAATACACCACCTTTCCAACAATTGTCCGGAAATTCAAACGATCACTTCCAATCGATTTCCATTTGCAATTAGATATAGTTACAATTTTGTATATTGCTGCATATTTATATAATCAAGCTCTGGATTTTTATTTTTACTTCGTTTCGTGCAGTCTTATTTAAAAGGTCGTTATATGGAAAGAAAATTTCGCTTCGAAATTAACGCGCACCACGACGATGATGAAGGCCTCTTCTCCGCTTCTTCTCACGTGTTAACTAGTTTTTAATGCGTTTAATCCCCACCTCGTCCATTTATTACCCGGCATTCTCTTGACTTTTATAGGAAAGAAACGAAAAGCGAACAAAAAAAATTGCGACGAAATCCCAAGAGTTTCAACGACAACTATTTTCGAAGGTACAAGAAGAGGAGGTACATTTTTTTTTTTTTTT